>OX457037.1:60550685-60645685 GCA_949752735.1 Lumbricus terrestris | reverse complement strand
GAGACCATAAAAATAAACCTAAAGGTATCAGATGACCGACGTGTCAACTACATTCCCAACAAAAAGCAGTTTCATTTACTTTGATTCATTACTGCTTTGACGTGTGTAAGCATATAATTATGCTAAATCTGATCTCTGATTCACTGCTGAAGCCTTGCCGACCTTTCAAAAAATGCTGTTACTTACTGAACTTGCAGCCAAAGAATAGAACTTTTGTGCTTGGCGGAGGTGAGTGATTTCGGCAGGTGAAACACGTTATTCTTTTCGTGTATTGAATCCTTGCAGAAACGTACGTCAAGCTGAGTCTACCTGTAATTTCATATCTACACTTCCTGTCATGATATCCATTGAAACACTTGATGCAGTTCGTGTTATGATAGGACGGATAAAAGCAGTTTCAATGGAAGCTTTCTTGAAGTATGGTTATAATATTTTATGCAGCGATTCAATTCAATTCAATTCAATTTATTGTAACCTTCAACAATTAATTATAGTAGCATGTTTAACATAACAGGATGGCAACAAAAATAAGGGAGGCCCTATAATATATTCTGATTTAAACTAAGAGATGATTATGATGATGATGATGATTATCATTAGGCTATTATTATTATTTATTATTATTACTATCATTATTATTATTATTATGACGACGACCACGACAACGATGACCATGACGATGACGACGACGATGATGACGATAACGATGACGATGATGATGATGACGATGATGACGTTGACGTTGATGATGATGATGATGATGATGACGACGACGATGATGATGATGATATTGATTCCTGTAGCCTAGTTGTCAATGATGATACCCATAAGAATGATGTAACGGCGACAGACATTTGTCTACAGTGCGGATGTAGTAAGCTATTGCATTCATTTAATGATCTAACGGTCGGTCCAAACGAGTTTCATACTAAAACGAGAGAATGATAGATAGACTAGATAGACACCAACTGCATCAAGTAGAGTAATTAACTGAAACTGTGTTGTGTGACTTGGATTGAGATTGTGTATAGGGTCCATCAGTCTGGACAAAATGAGTTCAGTTCCCTTGGGCAATCCTGACGACAAACAGCTTGCATTCATCTGTCGTAAACTCCTTCTCCTTTGAAGGCGTTTAATCAACGCATTGCACGGTGTCTGAAAGATCCGTGTCGAGAGTAACCTAATGCACGACAGTCTAATAAATACGGCCACTCCAATGGTCGCACATTTCTGCCTGATGGCTCGGGCGTCTTTTTGTCCCATGCACAGATACTAACAATAAGAAGGTGGGTGAGGGGCCGTCCATTAGGCCATTGCAAAAAAAATTTTTTTAGAATGTTCATTGTGCAACCCTGGCATATTGTTACTATTACTGAAACATAATTGCCTGCAAATTTTCAGGTCTGTAGGCCATGTTTTGACCCCCGCCCACCTAAAAAGTAGTTTTATGTTCAAAACGGACATTGACAACATGGTAGCAAATTGTAAAAATTTTGCTTTACCTTTTAGAGGCTGTAACCATGGCAGCAAGGAGTGAATATATGAAAAAAGAACCACCTCAGGAAGTAGTTCCTCCAATTTCATCCACACCAAACCGCCCATTACTTAGAAAGGATGATAGAGAGGTGCCTGAAGGTAGTTTAGGACATGATCAGCAAATTGCAAGCACTATGTAAATTTAATGCGCTATTCTACGTTGAAAACTGGCTCTCTTCATCCATTGGAGCTGATGCAGCGTATAATGATCTCAAGCTATCGCATGACTTGAACAAGTAGGCCTATTGTAAGCATGATCCACAAGTTGCCAATGCAGCCATGAAAACCTTGGAAAGGCACTTCTTGTACTTAACAGACGAATGTGCTGTATTCTCTCTCTTTTCAAACAGGCTCTCCACTTCAGTAAGACAGCAGATTGCTCGAACATTGCTCCGAATTCCTAGACCAAGACAGTTTGAAAGGGGCCATCCAACGTTTCCTATTCTGAGCCCCAGTACAAAGCTATCATCCCTTATTGGGCCCAAATCCTGGTTCTTGTTTCACAGCATGGGATTGGCGCCGACTGGTTAGGAAAACCTGTTAGTGAATGGCATAATGATCCCCATTACCAAGAAGCTGATACATATGTGCGGCATGTCAAAGTGGTGAATGATCTGTCGGAACGTGCTGTGAAACTAATCCAAGACTTCTCAACTAGTGATACCAATGATGAAACACAAAAACAGTTTTTATTGCAAATGGTCGAATACCAACGCAGAGAAATTCCCAACTTTCAAAAAGAGACACTAAAGAAGTTAACCTTCTCCTCCACAAAACCTCAAAATCAGTAAAGTGATTTGACATGATCTCATTGTGTAATGTGTATACACATCTCACTTATCGAGATTGTGGGGCGCGGTGGTGTAGTGGTGGCGTCGTTGCCTTGAAGCCGGAAGGTTCGAGGTTCGAATCCACCTCAAGTCGCCGCGTAGGGACCTTGGGCAAGTCCTTCACTCGCAATTGCTCAGCGCTTCGGCGTGAAACTCTGATGCAGTGTCCGCTCTGCAGTCGGGAGCGCCTCTGAGTAGAGTGCATGAAGGTGCGCTATAACAAGTGCACATACAAAGAAACAAACACTATTACCAAACTTGTTAGTTACTATATATGTAGTTTGTATTCTCTGTATAGTAAACTGTCTCATATTACAAACATTTTGTCATGCAGGAAAACAATGATTTATTAACTAAATCAGTTGATCGTGTTGGGCGGGGGTCAAAACACGACGAAATGACCTGAAATTTGGTGGACATTCACACTTTGCCATTAGAAACAAGATAGGAGGGTTGCACCATATAATTTAAAAAAAAAATATTTTCCCCATACATAAATGAAATGGCCTACCGTCCATAAAGTACGTCACGCTATTTTTGACCCCCCTCCCCCTGTCACAAACTGTCACAAATCTCGGACCCCCCTAATGTACGTCACACTTTCGAACAATTTTTTTTAAAACATAGCCATTTACCTAACCTTCTAAACCCTAGGATACTATCCCTAATCCCTCTGATAGTGACGTGTGTCCCTAAACACTTTGATAGTGACGGGAAATCAACTTTTATCCCGCCAGGCCGGGTTTTAGACACGCCTGGCCGGGCCGGGTCGGATTTTAGGTACTAAGAACAACAAAAAATATAAAAGAATTTAAAAAATAAATGTGTGACGTCACACATGGCCTGACCCCTCCCCCTGTCACAAACTGTCACACTTTCCTACACCCCTCCCCCCCTGGAGCGTGACGTACTTTATGGACGACCCCTGAGCAGTGTTCCTTAGGCTTGTCCGAGAAGGTGGGGATGAAGTGTGGCCTATAAACCTAAATTCTTCCTAGCCTCTCATTTAAATGTGGAGGATGATCGGCTCTCTCACAGCCATCTGAAAATGCTTTAAAATTTGTATAAATGTTGTTTCGCAGTGAATAATAATTTTTAAAAACCTTTTTCGTTTACTCAACAATCCGGTTGACAGATTGCAACTGATTACAGTAGGCTACAGTAGCCTACAGTTATGCAGTTATCTTAGTTAACAGCAATCTTCACTATTAACAGAACAGAAGCCTGGAATACAACGAGGCTAATAGCAGCCTACAAACACCGTTGAAGCACGTCTATCCTATTAGGGAGCTTGGGGAATCGAACTGAGCTCCACAGATCCCCATGCCAGTCTGTTATCCAATGCGCCACCGACACTCTCAATAGAATGACATAATTTAGCAAATTTATGTGACACTTTTTGAGTTTTTTCGGTACAGCTGCCAGCAAATAGAATAGTTTTTTTTATAATGAAAGGTGCATGCCTCTACATGCATGGAATGTCTTAAGGCAGCGGTTCTCAACCTGTGGGTCGCGACCCCCACGGGGGTCGCCTTATGATTTGCCAGGGGTCGCCGAGCCCCCTTAAGAAATTTGTAAAATATGTAGCCTAATTGCAATTTCAATTCTAGGCTTATCTACAAAGCTAAATAACTTTAAATAAATTTTTACATATAGGGTCTACTTTTGCTACGATTCATTTGTTAGATTGAGGCAGCCATTTTAATTTTTGCCATTTTAGTTTTCAAATCGAAATTCCATTTTACTTTTAAAAAAGAATGGGTAGGGAATATTTATTGAAGTCTCAAACCACGTCTCGCAGCACTGAAATCATGAGCAATTTTGTGAAGATGACGGCTTAAAGTGCTAAGTTACATTGAGCAATGGTATTAAGATGACAGCTTAAAAACAGCCATTGCATGTGAAGATTGACAAAATTTTAACAAATGGGGACGGGTCATTCATTGAACTCATAACCACGTCTGTGAGCACTGAAATCATGGGGTGAAAATCTCAAACGATGCTAGGGGGCACTTTTAAGTCTTGAAACCACGAATGTCTGCACTGAAGTGATGAGCCACTAAATTTAGTTAAAGTGACAGCCTAAAATGCTACTGTTGCAGTGTCAAAATAAAAAATTTAAAATGACCACATCACCTCCCCAAACTACTCCCCTGCTCGGCGCATTTGGGTCTATAGCAGAACAAGTAAAGTTTATGAAATTGATAACCACTCCAGACGAATCAGCTAGTCAAAATTAGTGTTAACAAAAAAGAACTGATGACCAATTTTAGTCTATTGCTTAATAGTTGCAGCATGAATAGAGAAACTACAACTTTTTACTGAGATTTTGTTGTTCGAATCGATGAATCCTAACAAATAAACTGAAGCGTAATTTAGATATTAAACGTCATAACTCTGCATGTAGGCATGACCAGTAGGCCTATTATAAGGAACAAAGTTGATGACTCCATGAAGGCACACTTGAGGAAGGTTGGGAAGGTACATGTACAACAGCAAGACGTGGCAGCTGTTGAAGTTTCACAAGACGAATAGACTAACATAAAACTTCAACTTCAAGTTATCAAAAGAGGTAGACCTAACTCTCTGAATCGCAAGAGCCAGGAAACCTCATACAATTGCAAAAAGCAGCTCTTATATTAGGAGAGTAAAAATGAATAACAATGACCAATGGCAAAAGAATGCAGTAAAATAGGGGCGTAACTCAGCCAATTTTGCTATTGGGGTCTTAACAAATTTCGAAAGGTTACCAAGGGGTCGCCGCACTAAAAAGGTTGAGAACCGCTGTCTTAAGGAATCATTTGCAGGTGTCACGAAATAGAGTATCCCCCGTATTAATCGTATCCCCAAAATGAAGAAAAGTCGACAACGTCACTTCCGCGTGTATTTTTTTGCAAATTAATTTTCATCTGCTTTGTTTTGAACAATGACACTAACAGGTATGTTTATTCCTACTAGACAATTTTTTGCTTTGGTTTTAGAGCACTTTAAACTTTTAAAACACTTAAAAACACTCAGAGTGACAAAATAAATTCGGATAGATTAATTCATCCCCCCCGGATAGCTTTCACGGGGGATACTCCGTTTCGTGTCACAGGCATGCAGCAAAACTACAGTGAAGGTCAACGAACCTGCTTTTCTCTGAGTTCAGTGTAGTAAGTTGTAACAATTTTCACACGGAACCGAGCTGGCCCCTGACTGTGATGATTGACCCTTGCTGTTCTGTGCAAGAACTTCTATGTATATATAATTATATATATATGTATATATATACATATATATGTATATGACATCTATATATACATGTATATAGATGACATCTATATATATTAGGGTGCCAATGAAAAACAAAGTTTGAGTTTTTTTAGGTCTCACCCCTTAGTTTTGTTCATTTAGCCATAAAACTGAAACATATAAAGTTTTGTACCAATCAGATAACATTTACTGGTTGCACCGTCCTGTGAAGTTTTGAAAATCTGCAATATGGAATCTCGTAAGCCGCTATGTATAGCAGAATGCTCTGCATTGTGCAGAATACAAATGCAGTGTTCCACATTGGTTCAGTGTTTTAAAAATGTTATTGGTTGTCCAGTCTATGACTGAGCAAACGTTTTTGTGTGCTTGAAAGTGCTGGTGATGGCTTTCAACCACCTAAAGCAGATATTGCTTTTGCTCCTCCTGGTTTGTGATGGCAGACTTGAACATCTGTTTCAATGCGACGCCCCATTCAGTTGTGTCGTTTTGTACCACCTTCAGCACTTATGCCCTGTACTCTGCTGTGATTATATGCTTTAATGGGGTTCCAAAAGCTTGGATCTTGCAAAAGGAAATCTTGTGGGATACCCATGGAAGTAAAAAATTTCTTTGTGTTTCGTGACACAAAACGAGACAGCTGTTTTTCATAGATGTTGTCACTCGAACTGGAGAATCTTCTTCGCCAAACTTACTCATGGCTGCAACCATGCATGTCAACTTTTTCCATAACCGTAAGTTCAGAATAAAAAAAGGCAAGACCGAGAAGTGACCTACTCAAGTGCCGCACATGTCACATTAAAGTTTTTATGGATACACCTGCAACGGGTTTGCTTGCACTGCGGTAGACTACAAGATCTTACAATATGTGTAAGACGTATCGTGGAACAGAAGTTGCTGCTGTGCGTGTGTGCCATGCTTTGAGACAATTGTAGTCTAACCACAAATATGTAAAACTGTTAAGCCCCGGCAGTTCAGAAGCTGGCAAACGAAACTGTGGGTAAAACAAGTAAATTTTTATACTGCTTAAAAAATTTCCCGTCCATTATGCCCTGTGGCAGGCTCAAGGTGTGATGATAAGGATTGCTGGCAAAAGGTTCATTTCCTACAAACAACAGCGACAACCGCATCAACTCCTTGTACCGTAGTCATCTCTTGGATGATACTGTTGCAGCTACTCACGAAGAAATCACCTGAAGTTGTCTTTCAGCGGTTTAAGTTCATAGGATGAAAGTAATGTCAATGTGAATCCATGCAGTAGAAAACATTACAAAGAGACTGTCATGTGGGCCACTAGAACATCCCATAAGCGTATCAAATACTTTTTCGACATTATTTTGGCTCGTGTAAATGATGCCTGCCTGCATGCCACGTTAATGAGCTGCTTGTGAAGTTTTTGCTACAGTATGTGATACAAGCTCCCGCTTTGTTGTCTGGGATACTAGTACTTGTGTCAAAACACATCAGCTGGGCACATTCGCTGAGTTTCCATTTGTCAACCATTTAAAATACTGCTGCAGCCTGTGCCTCACCCGAACCATGCACTGCATAACTTTGGGACCCGAGAATCTTCAACTCACTATCTCCAGATGCTATGACTGCCAGACGATCAGCGGTGTCTTTACCTGTGAGAGCAGACAATATCTTACCATCCCAATGTATCGTCAGAGGACCAGGAATACTGTTGAAGGAAAATGCTTGTTTTTTAAAGCAGTAGATGCGCGATGCTACATTTGTGTCAATCGTACGGATTTCTTTTAAGAATTAATTCCGATGGACTGTGACCTAGAGATGAGGCTGCAGTTGCCAGGAAAATATATGTTGCATTAAATTTTCTGTCCAATACCTATGTTCTATCCTGCAGTGCTGATACTGCATCATGATTAATTATGTACTTTTGGCTTTGCTGTCTTCCTTTCCTTTACCGCAGCCATTTTCACATCACTGCCTTCATCTTCAGCTGTATTGCTTCCATCACAATCTGTATTGCTATCTGGATTTTCAATAAAACTGTCATCTAGTTATAGGCCTACCTTACTCCCTTGTTATCGTTTCCTTCTGTTTATTGTAACCTGTTTTTTTCGTACAATGACGGTCTTCAACCCGCGCAAGTTTCAAGTCAATGCATGGGTTCCGGATTTTAACATTTTCCTTCCCCCTCTGTGTTAGTGATGTTATAGAATAGAGATTTAATATAAAACAGATAATATGTAGATATGATCGAGAACTGATATAAAGCACTGCAGATATAACCAGAACTGTTAGTAATCCACAGAGTTAACTTCTCAATACTGAGACAGACCATTATGTCAGGAATTAACTAGCATCACGCCACATATTACTATATACAACTTTAGGAGCATGGTGCATCCTCTAAATGTTCATATATTTTATTCATTTTTTCTCTGAGTAACTTCCATATATAAAGGAACATTTTCAGAGGATGAGACCTAAGAAATTCCAAACTTAATTTTTTCCTGTATATTTCATTGGCACCCTAATATATATGTATATATATACATTAAGCATGATGTATGCGCAGGGGTCCTTGGCTACAAACGGCCTAATTGAACCTAAGCGTATATATACCAGGTAAGCTGATTGCTCTGAGAGTTTACAGAGTTTATACCGACCGCTGCAATTAAGATATGTATCCGTGGCAGATTTGAACAGCGGGATAACTTTTAATTGTTAGGCCTACTGTTTAGGCATGCTGTGTCCTAAGAATATTAATCGCGTCGCCTTTATTCGGCCTGCGGGCAGTGGCTGGGTTAGCAGGATATCTTTTAACCATAGGTGTGATATTAGGTTTGATAAACCTGACCTATTCACAGGCCAAGAAATCTAATGGTTGAGTTGCAGATTTATGGAGTGTGTAATGTTGTGTTTATTCTATCACAAATGAATAAAAGACATTTTTCGATTGTGTCTTTATGTATGCAGCATTACTGTGAAACCATAATGAAGGCATTAAGCAGAATATGCTAGTATGGACTTTGCTCCGTGAGAAAATACATTGTTATATATCATGGACTAAGAGTGCTGTCCGATTCAGTTTCTTTTGATTGATCATTGATGTTTGTTTGATTGATGATTGCTATTATTTTATGCTCCACATGTTGTTCAGAGACTTTTCATTGAGCCGTTATTATGCTTGTATTATGTTGGGTTATTTATGTGTGTATGTGTGTGTGTATCTGTGTATATGTACATGTATGTATGAATGCGTGTATGTATGTAATACTATGTATGTATGTATGTATGTATGTATGTATGTATGTATGTATGTATGTATGTATGTATGTATGTATGTATGTATGTATGTATGTATGTATGTATGTATGTATGTATGTATGTATGTATGTAGATTTATGTATGTATGTATGTATGTATGTATGTATGTATGTATGTATGTATGTATGTATGTATGTATGTATGTATGTATGTATGTATGTATGTATGTATGTATGTATGCATGTATGCATGTATATATGACATTGTATGTATGTATGTATGTATGTATGTATGTATGTATGTATGTATGTATGTATGTATGTATGTATGTATGTATGTATGTATGTATGCCACCAGTGCTGAAACTTGTAATGAGTCTCTTTGTATGGTCTTGGTGGCCTTGTTGATGTGTTCCAGAGGTAAATCTTTCCATATCAGCGCCAATGCAATGATCAATTCTCTTATCGCTCTTGGTTTTGGTTGCAGATTGTGGCATTTCTCCAGCATAGTTCTACGAAATTGATCATCAATCCATCAGGTTCAAATCCGGAGATCTGGGATCATTGGCTTTCTCAATGAAACCGGAACCATTGACATTTAGTCAATTTTCTTTCATCCACGCGAAATTCTTAACTCTCTGCTTAACTCTCAATTTTTGTGCTCTCTCTGTTTATCAGAGGAAGCAGTGCTCGAAGCTTTATATCTCGAAGATCTTGCTCATAAGCTGTCGGAATACACATATTGTCTGTCATTGACACCTTGGCCATTTTGGTTTTTTAGATATTAGAATTTCATTGCTTTTATAGCAAAATTATTAATCTGACAGATTCCTTATTTACCAACCTGATTATCATCTTACTAAGTGAATTTTTTTGTCTGAGGAGAATGATGAGAGATCCAGAAAGAAGCGCTTGTTTAACTGCAAAGACGAGACATACATAGGAACCTGGAATGTAATAACACTGTATGCAGCTTATGAATCAGTGTTTTCTCCCTAGAACAAGGTACCTGTCTAGTAGTCTCCTCTGTTTAAAGACAACTCGTGAAAGTTTGGTCTTGCCCTTTTGCTTCATCGTCACCTGCCTCAGGCTCTTCTACTTATCACCCCACAGGCTTTCCACTCCAACCTGAAACCCAGTGGTGTAGTCCTAAAAAATGAAGTGGGGGGACGCCTGGAAATTGAAGTGGGGGGACGCCATGGAAATTGAAGTAGAAACTGTAGCAAAAAGTGCAATCTTGCAAGAATTTTGCAAAAAAGTGGGGGACGGCGTCCCCCCGCGTCCCCGCCCCACTACACCACTGCTGAAACCTCATCTATTTAAGATTTTCTATCTTAATCCTCCACCCTCCAAGCTTTCAAGTCCTCAATGACACTCCCCTTAGCAGCTGCTCAGCTCTGCCCCTTTTCTCTGGTCACCACACAGGCAACTGAAGTAAGAACGCCACTGTCCATCTGACACAAAGCAGCGCTCGTGAATAAGCTGTTGCCCTCCGCTTGGCTTTGAAGTAGCTCTTTGGAAATTTAGGGTTTACGATTACCGTTCTTATAGCAGTGTTTCTCATTTAGTATTTGGCGCTGAAGTCTCTCCGAGTCTGTTGAAAAGGCAATACTCAATCAAATGCACATGGAAACCGTGGAATTATCTATCTTCCAGTGGAGAGAGGTGATACGGCATTAGCTGCGACATGATAAGCCGCACTAGCCTGGACCTGGTATCCCACACGATGTCATTAAAGCCCCGCAGGAGGTGAGCGATGTTGGTGGTGGCTTATAGGGACCGGGGTTGATTTATAGGCGGCAGGAACTGTTTGAAGGCGGTGTTCTGGTCGATTAGCAGGTCAGACGGCAATTCTGGTCGAATGTAGTAGTGTCTGATAGCCGAATGTAGTGTCTGATAGCCGTTCTGCGTCGACCAGGGTGGCGTGCGACTGATACGGTGAAATGTTAGTAACAGGTAAACTATAAATTCTCACACTGTAAGGTGGCGGTGCAGGTGATGTTCTTTGGCCTTTCGCAAGAGTCTGGCACTTCTGTTGCTGTTCGTTGGTGATTGGAATCGAATCAGCGACAGTTGGAATTATCGGTTCGAGTGATACCAGTGTGCCACACGTTCGAGGCACTGTCGAATAGTATTTGTTTGAAGTGGGACTGGCTATTCAGTCTGATTGCCATGGTAACACGTGCGCACAAACACACACACACACACACACACATGCATATGTAAATACTTGATGCCTGACGACAAGACATCTGATATGTGTTTCATTGGCCTTAATTCAGAGTGAGAATGGCCATAGGGCTTTGGGGCTCAAGTTTAACCTCAAGTCTTTCTTAGGACCCTAGAAGTCTTAAAAGTGAAGTCTTTATTGCAGTGCACACCCACAACTCCATGTAAATCATCGTTCCCCAGAAAAATTTGAAATATGCTGTTTACATCTGCAATGCATTTGGCCTACATGAACGGTTATAATAAATATTATTATAATATGATTAAAGTTTCATCACTTATGGGAACCATACAAATCATACAAACATACAGAAATAGATGGTCTAATGTGGGGCGCGGTGGTGTAGTGTGGCATCGTTGCCTTGAAGCCGGAAGGTTCGAGATTCGAATCCACCTCAAGTCGCCGCGTAGGGACTTTGGGCAAGCCCTTCACTCGCAATTGCTCAGCGCTTCGACGTGAAACTCCGATGCAGTGTCCGCTCTGTAGTCTGGAGCGCCTCTGAGTAGCGAGATTGAAGAGTCGCTATAACAAGTGCACATACAAACAAAAAGGTCAGACCCATTAGATGACTTTAGTCTTTAGCGCTGGCCACTGCTATAGTTGCAAGCTCTCGGAGTAGTGTTCTCGAAGCAGTGCCATAGTGTACGGTATCTACACATTTATAAAGCGCCTCTCAAGACACAACGCTCTCCAATCAGAGGTGCTCCAAGTGGGTAGGCTGAGAAAAAAGGAAGTAGTTTCGAGACAGTGAAAAGACGTGCTGTATTAATCTTCCATATGAATAAACGAATGAATGAAGTGGTTTGGCATGCAGCAGTAATTCAGAGTGTCTCTGATTAGTTCTTGAAGCTGCATTATGCAAATATTTTACTTAGAAAATTTGTGTTTGATAGATTGCTGCAAAGCATGCTGTAGTGTCAGTTTCCAGGCAGCCATGCTGAAATAAGGTTGCATCTTACCGGTATAATCATAATATTTATTATTAGAGTACATTAATACATTAATACCAGTACATTAATACCAGTAGGGCCTACATTAATACCAGTACATTAATACATTTGCACATTGTTACAATGTATTGCATTGTATGTCTTGAGTTTGTCAGTGAGATATTAGTCTTTTTCTTATTCTTGTCATCACCACCACCACCACCGACACCACCATCATTATCTATTATTATTTATTATTAGTAGTAATAACACCACTTTATTTTTGATATTTGATTTTAATCATCAACTTGTTTCTGCTACCATTATTGCTATTATTATTGCTATTATTATTTTATTTAGTGTCATCATTCTCATAATTTTTCAAAATTATTAATATTAATATTAATATTAATTATAATATTAATATTCATATTATTATTATTAGTATTATTATTATTATTATTATTATTATTATTATTATTATTATTATTATTATTATTATTATTATTATTATTATTATTATTATCATTATCATTATCATTATCATTATCATTATCATTATTATATTACTACAGTCGCATTATTGTTATTGCATGATGATATATTCGTTTTATTGAGTTCTTGCTGACATACCGCAGCCAGTTACAAATAAGAAATGATACAGAAAATCATAATAATTCAATCAAATGTTTGGAAGTCAGATAGAGAGGCAATTGTCTAGTATCTTTAGAGTACTCGAGAAATATAATTCATTTTGTCCTTAATCGGTAGTTCAAAACTGTGAGGACGAAGATTATACGGCCTGTGGACTGTCGGTGGGAAAATGTTAATGAGGACATGTGAGTCGAGTCAGTTCCATTATTTCACTTTTTCGCCTGCAGTATTACAGTAACATTGTTTTCTTGTTTTAAACCATTTGCATTGCATTGCATTGTATTGCTTGTTTGTGTTTCTGTCTGCAGTCATGCTCAAACTCCACTGTCCGGATGACATGGAAGTCGTGGCAGAGAAGCGGTCGTCCGTTGCGTCCGTGTCATGGGGAAGAGAAGACTTCTCTGTTGCTGCGACCTACAGCATCAAGTAGGTCGTCTCATTAAACTGCTCGTTGGGTTTCATTTAAAAGGAAACCGGTTTCCGTGTAGGATGCACACTGCTTTCAGTCTATGAGGATGTTGTTCTAACTGTGATGTTTATGGTGTCGTTGGTGGAGTATGTCTGGCTGTTGGCTGATTTGTATGGTTCTCGTTAAGGTTAAACTTAATCTTCAGATGCTCAGATAGATACAATGAATACTTACACACATAATAACCATAACCATAACCATTACCACATTCTTTATTGTTTCAAGTAACATCTTTTTACACTCAACGGGTATATATAAGAGCTAACAACAAAAGCAAATGGAGATAAACCATAAGGGACTAGGCCCTACAGTCCAGTGGCAGGGTTATACCCAAGTACAAGTGAAAAGAAACGGCAACAGGTCAGGCAGATATGTAAATAAGAGAGAAAATATATCTTGCATGCATTCATACATACATTTGCAATGACCTTCCGCCCTTACTCATAGGGCTAAACTAATGACTCGCGTTTCTTCTTCAATCTTTAAAGGCATTTCTTTTTCTCGCAGTTTTCGTGATTAGAGCGCCTCTGAATAGTCATTCTGTAAAAGTTGATGTATTACAAATTTAAAAATACACGACAATAAAATGCAATACATGCATGCATAATTGCATACACAAATAATAACTTATTATATACATGCATAAACAATTAAACATATGTTCGTGCTTACTTACAAATGAAAATGCATACACGTCTATATACAGTCATGCATGCATACGTAGTGCATTAATATATGCAATTATGCATGCACCATACATATAAATACAATACATGCAGGCAGTACGTATATTACATGGTACATGCATAATACATATATAAATACGAATGTATTATGCTTACATCAGGAAGTACACTTACCAGTATGTAAGCACATGGTGCACACAACTATGTGATTTTTGCTTGTGAACGTCTATAACATGTGTTCAACCAAGAAAAACTCAAGGTGTCTGTTCTAGCTAGACATTTTATGTTTGGATATTTGTGTCCTGGGTAATTTGGGACCTGTCGAAATGTTAGCTGCGTATTACCTGTTTGCAGTTATATTGTATAGCCTTATACCTTAAACAGGACCACTATGTCTTCCAATTAGTGGTTGCTGATTGCATTAAGCAGAGGCTGAAGTGGAAATGAAGGAAGAGGCTGCTGCGGATATTAAGACAGAGACCGCAGTGGAAATGAGTATAACGTCGGCAGGTAGAACAAAACGGTCTCTCCAGGTAATGATGAATCCATGTATGCGTCCAGGTGAGTCTACCTGTGCTTTTCCATCTCCGTTTCCTGGCATGGTTTCCATTGACCCACTTGGTGCAGTTCGTGTTATGATAGGACGGATGAAAGCTGCTGCCGCAGGAATTCACGTCTCAGAAGCAGCTTTAGTGATGGAATCGATATCCTATCGTAGGTCGTTGTGAGGGAGTGTGTGTGTGTGTTTGATAATAATCTACTATATGGTTAGAGTGCTGGACGATCAATTGCCAAGTTGAGGATTCAAATCCTGATGAGTAGAGAAATTTCCTTCAAGGTTTCTGCACCATCTGCTACCCTAGCCAAATGATTGTGGTAACAATAATAATAATAATCCAGGCACATTGATTTTATATATTTTATAAGTCCCTGGGGGAACAAAGTACCTCAGGGCAAAAAAATAAAAAATAAAATAATAATTATAATAATAATGATAATAATAGTAATAATACTAATAATAACAACAATAAAAACAATAACAATAATAATAATGATATGAACAATAGCAACAGTAATAAATAATCATATTTAATGGTCTTATAATGATAATAACGATGATAATGATAGCAATAAAGGTAATAATAGTGACAAAAAGTACTTAGTCTTTGTTTAATTTCAAACTGACAGATGCAATATGATTGCAATTAATAGCATGAGCAGACGGTCACAAGTTATTACATGAGTCGAGTGCAAATGTTTGACAGCCTTGCAAGGTTTCTATCGCGTCCAACTTCTGGACCAATTATTATTAAATAATGCCATCGGTCGAATGAAAGGTTGAATCAACGTTTGGGTGTGAGTAGCGAGTTCATACCCTTTTCGTTTGGGTGGGCATACCCTTTTCGTCCCAGAGTATTACCATTAACCCTATAAACACTTCATACGAGCAAGCATGGCTGCCTCATATCTGGCATATCGTACTCCTCTCTTTCATCTGCATGATACAAAATACACAGACATAAGATTTACACTGAAAAGGCCCTGACTGGTCACGTTAACCCGTCGTGGCTATAGCTTTGGCGTTGCCTAATCGCTCGGGGGAGGGGGGACCGCACTGACCATCCAATGGACAGAAGTACGAGCTGACTAATCTGGTCAACAGACCATAGAGTCACCGACGTCAGAAGAGATGGCCGCCGACCGTGTGTCCTCCTCCTGCTGCAGAGCTCTGTGGTCACGTAGTCTGGCCGGAGACATTAGATGACATGACGCACTGCACTGCAGACAGTTGGCGCCGATCCGATTCCGCCGGACCACTTCACGCTGTTATTAATGGCCGAAGGGTTTGTTTGGTCAACTGGGAGATTGCGAAGTGCCGCAGAAATTACAGAATCCGCATGGGCAGTTTTAATGCGCTTTTGCTCGAGTCTGTTATGGGAATGGCATTAAGAGGCTCTAATGGGTCGCCATGATTGCCTTCAGTCATTTACGAATTAAACCGATTAGGCCTGCACTGTTTGGTTTCTGCACCATTTTGGTAATTATATTTTAATTCGATAACTGTGTGGACTTAATATATATGCTACATACCGGTATAAGCTTGTTCATTGGTTATAAGATGCAGTTAGCTTCCGACAAGAAGTAGGCTAGCCTTTACCGTAACACGTACCCAGTGTTGCGTGGTCTCGAGACTCGCACAGATCGCACTCGACCTCAACACAGGTTTTGTGTGTCTTACTCTCGATCTTGCCACCCATTTTCTGGTCTCGGACTCGCAGTCACTCTGGATTTTTTGGAGACTGTTTTGAATCAGAAGTTTTGTTCGGACACTTTTAGGCCCTAAGCGAAAGCAAAATGTTTAAGATTCTCTCGTCTTTTTTTTAAAGCATTTAGCACACCTGCAACTTCAACTACTGCAAAAATGTGTTCTGTCATAGGCCTAATAGTGGACCTTTAGGCTATGTGTTCTCATCACAAGGTGACCGATTGGCTAGAGAGGTAAGTAAGTAAGTAAGTAAGTATATTCTTTAATGCAACCAGTTGCAAAACAGCACTCTGGTGAACAAGTATCACATATAGAAACTTCACATACGACATCAAAAAAGACTATCGACAAAACAAAGTAACTAGTATGTAAAAAGCATTCTAGTTACAAATGTTTTCCTCATCTGATTATCTGTTCTTGGTAACACCCGGTCATGGTGTCTGGGGCGTAAATTATGACCCGTTTGCTTCGCTGGGGGGAGCAAATCATGGAGGACATGGCCTGGGCGTGTCAGAACCGCTGAAAACAAACGGGTATCAGCATGACGACACAGTTCTTCAAAAGTTGGATTATCACCAGGAAGATAATGCTGTCGAATGAGTCTGTTTATCATGGCTTGAAGCATACCCTTTTCTTGTTGTCCAGCATATCCCCACCATGCAGGAGCTGCATAAAGCAGACGTGACAGTGTAGTAGCTCGTACCACATCGTATAGCTTGCGGCCAGCTAGACCATGAGCAGCAAGTGCACGGAAGGCATAAAGGGACTGCCTGGCCCTACAACATATCTTGTCAATGTGAATATTGAAACTAAGATTATTAGACAATATCAGGTATGCTACCTGAAGTTTTCTCTAACTCCTTTACTAGAATGGTCAATATGCATGATCATTACACAAGGGTGAGCAAGGGTCTGAGTGTGTCTTATGCACGTACAAATTATCGTAGATTCTCAATATAAGCTTACTGCAGTGGGCCAAAAATTTGGAATGCACTACCCATAAAGTATCCAGTCTGCACCTACATACTCACAATTCAAAAAGCATTCGAGAGACCATCTTAATCTTAGGGAACGTGATTGAGTGCATCTAGCCTGTTTGCATTTTTCTGTTTTTCTGTTTTTCTGCCTTTCAGCCTTTCAGAGACTTGCATATTTCTCTATTAAAATGTTGAGTCATTGTCATCTTCTGTCTCATTAGCATAGCTACTATGTTCTGTTTCTATGCAACCAACATTATGCTTAGCTATAGGGTGGGCTCTCCCTAGCGGGGCTACTGGTGTTTCATTGGTCTCTTATGCAGCTTTTGCGTGGTGCTGAATTTTTTGGTTCCATAGCCTACTTGTTAATTAACTGCTTTTGCATCTAGGTCTACATGCTGAAAAATATCCTTTACTTGGTTATGAATAAATATAAATTCACAATATAATTATATATATATATATATATATATATATATATATATATATATATATAGGCTATATAATTATGAGTTTAAAATGATTGACCAATGCACCATTGTTTCGTTGGGTTTGCCTGTAAAATACCCAGCATTCATTGCCATCCGGTTCTGCGCTGTTGAGCAGCGCACAAAACGCGCTATGGTCGGCAAGACTGGTGTTTTCAATGCTTCGCTTGACCCATTTCGAATCTCTCCATCTATAGGCCACCAGCCTTTGTTTTGGTGCAGTTGATTGTCTCCACTGGTCCATGGTCGAAATGCTTATCGCCGACGAGCATGCTGTTGACCCAGCCTGCCTCTATATTCTTTCGTCGTGGAACAATTAGATGATTGGTCCACCATTGATTGCACCGCATTACACCATGAACTGCATTTCTAATAAGTGCAGTGTGACCTGCATTCTCAGCCACACAAATTCTCTGGTAGCTGAGCAACAGCGTTGTGGTCTACATTATTATTGCGGTGGTGACTACAACTACTGCATTGATGTCTCTGCTCAGAGCACTTTGATGATAATTATTCAAATGAGAAGCTTAATTATTGCCGTTGGCTATTGTATTGTAGTGCATTGTATGTGTCATGTGACCATTTATAGAGCGCTTCTTTCTGGATCTCTCAGCGAAAATTTTCAGAAGCGGTCATAGTGCGATCGACCCCGAAAGAGAATGCTTGACTTGAGAAGTAAGAAAGATTAGGAAACGCTCAGAGATCGGCGACGTGAACTAATGGTTTAAGTCCATTCCAGAGAGTGCGACCTATGCAGGAAAGCATCTGGATTGAGCCACGGCGGTCTTGATGCGCGGGTCTAAGAGGTAGGATAAGAGTAGCCTACGCCGCGAAGCGGCAGAGCTGGGACGAAGCGTAAGATCACAAAGATACATCAGAGCAAGACATAAACTTAACAGGTAAACTGAGAACTTTGGCTATTATTATGTGTTCCAGATTGGCGCAGGATAGCCTACGACCCTACGTCTATATTGACCGGGCCTATAAAATTATTATACTCACTCATGCAGATAGGCTACCCATGCCGGTAACCCATTTTGCCGCGGTCTCCCCTAATCTCGTAATCGTAATCTCCAAATTTCTAAAGCGCTAGCATACTCGAAGGCCAAGCGCAGGGCACCAGCTTATTCACGACCGCTGCATTGAGTCAAAAGGGTTGTCCGTAAGAGTAACCTATAGTCCATGGTGGACCGGGTCGAGTTACAAATCTAATCTCTTTTTGGCCTTTAGGCTAGCAGCGTAATTTCCCAGTGAATCAAAATCAACATCATGCTAATAGTCCTAATATAGGCCTAAATTACTTATTGCATAGACCTAGGGTTTGCTAGTGAATGCCAGGTTGGTGTGACTTTCAATTTATGCCCTCTTCACATTGGGTAGGCCTATGTTTTGGTGTCTGATGGTCGTGGACATGATGTGCTTTTAAAGTACTCACACAGTCTGGTTCAACTGCATGCTCTTCTAGGCGCTGGATCAGTGGAGTGTGTGATGGAATGTGCCATTACTGCCAGTATATGTAAGGCTACATCGATTCGTGGCAGCGGATTATAATTCATTTGCTTTGTTAAAGGATTTTAAGTACCGCAGTTGCGCTATCTAGGCATCCCCCGCTGTAAGCGAACATTAATTACTTATTGAATAGGGCATGCTGCTGAATGCTTTTGGCTGCATATGGTCTTGGCCGGTGTGATATGGGTTGGAGGAGGGTAGCATCGATCGGTCGGTCGGTCGGTTGGTGAGAGACTCTCGTCACTGCGTTGTCTAGCTTCGGAAATTGTAATCAAGTGAATGAGTTATTGATGGGCAAGATGCGTTCGTCTGCAAAGTGGAGCGCCATTATTACCCCACGGGGTAATGATATATGAGCGATATTATGGCATCATCCCAGTCGTTTGCGGCCGTCTCCGATCCAGGACTGCAGCGCAAACCGTCCGGATGATTGAATCGCTCGTGCGCTGCCTTATCCTCCGTCTCTTAAGCATCAAGTAATTGATGAATTTCCTTATTCTGTTCGATCGGTGGATGGCTGGGACGCCTTCGTCTCGGTCGAGCTCATCATTGAACGGTTACTTGCGTCTAGATATCTAGATCCCCGCGGTAAGTTGCGTCTCATAACTCGCAGGCCAGAGTGTTTTTTTAGACCAGACAAACGTTTGTCCTGCGAATATACTGTGGCGAAATTTCTTGTGTTTTTTTGTACAAACATGTTTCAAAAGCTGTAGGGTTATTGGCTGCGGTCAAACTGACAAATGGGTTGGCGCATCAAGTTTAGGCTACAGCAGACGGTTCACGATTCTCATTGCCTGCTTCAGTGGTTATAGGTCTGGGTAATTGGGTAGTTTAGCGTCCCAAATTATTGCTGAAGTTTTGAATTTCTCGCCAATCCAGCTTCTATTTAATAAATTCTGCAACCTTCATCCAGCTTCCATTTCTTTATCGTTCTTTTCATAAATCCAGCTTCTATTTCAGAAAACATTCATCCAGCTTCCATTTCTTTTTCGTTCTATTCGTGAATCCAGCTTCTATTTGAGATCTATAAAAACTGCTATCCAGCTTCCAGCCTCTATTTCAACTATTATTACAGTGCCTTGATCCAGCTTCCATCTCTGAAGCGTTCTTTTCATCAATCCAGCTACCATTTTAGCCATAAGAAATCCTCACCCAGCTTCTATTTCTGAATCATTTCTCACTGGTCTACGCGAGAGTTACCCCGTTTGGGGCTTCCTTGAGGTTTTCAAGCACACATTTTATGATTACCTTAATTAAATATGTGTTATTGTATATGTCTTTCAGTTATTATTGCAAAGAAATGGTCAAAATAATTTGGGATGCTAAACTACCCAATTACCTAGGTCTGACCATTATGGCATTTTCAACCAAACAGAACTAAGCTTGCACTTTGTCGATCAGTTTCACATACTAGCAATCGATGACTATATCTAAATGTAGGTCCCGAATACGTTTGTTGCTGTGCACTTGTTTGCTAACTCTGAAGAACCCAAATCGTGGCAAAATGACAGTAATGAATCCCTGCGTAAATGTAAATGTACATTGTACACCTTTCTCTATTGTGGCCATGTGGCCAAGGTCCTCTTACATCAGCGGTTCTCAACCTTTTTACTGCGGCGACCCCTTGAAAAGATTTCGATAGTTGTGACGACCCCCAATTTTTTTCGAAGCCCCCCACGTAACAGAATTTTTTACCATTTTTTTACCGTTGTCTGAAATCATGAGTCCATCGTTATAGATTTTCACTTCATAATTCGAAATTGCTTTTGGCAACAGTACTGTGTGAGTTTTCCTGGCTCTTAATGTCGGTACTGAGGGCTACCTATTCGGCAGTTGAAGTTTCATAAATATGTCTATTCAGTTTGTGACACTTCATCAACTGCCAGGTCTTGCTGCTGGAACTCCCCAAACATCGCATCTCATGTGCACCTTCTTGGAATCATAAGCGTTGTTCTTAAAAATGGCCTACTGGTCCTGCATAGTTAGGATGTTTAGTACCTGAATTATGGCGCTTCAATCTACTTGTTGGGTTTCATTGATTCGACCGACAAAATTTAATTGTCATTACAAACAAGACGTTGTTGTTTGTCTATTCATGCTGCAACTGTAGCGATCGTATAACTACGCTACGGGTCGCTAATATTATTTTATTTAATTTTAGATCGATTATGGGGTTTCAGGGATCTGATATATTTGTTTTATTTCTGTATTTTTGAGCTGCCTTGTGTGACCTATATTTTAATGTTGATTTGCGCTTGACACGGGTCACAGCGACCGCTGACGTAGGCAGCAGTCGTTGCTGTTTCATTACTTGGTATATTTTCACACGCTCTCAGCGATCGTCGGTCGCTGTCTTCAAAGGCCGCGCCGCTTGCAGTCGATGAGGGTAATTAAACTTTCGCACGCTCTCTGAGGTGGTCTGATGATCAGAGTGAGCGAGGAAGACAGCCAGCCAGACAAGCACAGGCAGGGACACGGATTGAGAAGGAAACACCGTTGGCGTGTGGGTCTGTGTACGTGTGTTTTCTCAAGGTTGAACTGGTGCATTTGATGCCTACGTGATCAGCGGCAGATGGCGCCTTTCAGAAGGAGAGATAGAAGGAGAAAGATAGTGAGCTACAGACAGACGCAGAGATACACAGGAGAGGACGCAGCTGGCAGCTAATTCTTGCCGCCTTGAAACAGCTGCGTTGCTGCTGGGTTTGCGCGCGCGGCTCGCTTGCTGGTCATGCGCAGAAAGAGGGACGCTCTCCTTGTCAGGCAGTAATAAAAGAGCAGCGCGACGCTGAGAGGCTCAGTTGCGCATAGGATCTCAGGGCGGTCGGATGTATTGCGGCGGTTGGTAGTTTTAGGCTCGATCAAGTTGGTGAAGCATGGCCAGGATAAGCGCCTGCTTGCACTAGTTGCGCATACACGGATTCTGTCGGCGATTCATTCTCTCTCGACATGGAGTCGATTAAATAAAAGAGTTGTTTGTTGCGAGAAATACATCAGCGTCGCTGCAAGTTTTGCCTTCGCTCTCGCTTCGGATCTATTCCTGGATTACTAATTCAAGGCCTCTTTTCGCCCTGTCACACGGAGTGATTTATCGTGGGCATCGAATCGTCAGCGTTCTGAAATTGTGTTGCGAAGCGGTTGTTCGTATGTTTGCCTAAGGGCGTCTTTCTCAAACGGCTTGGATACATAGCCGAAATTGTTGTTCATTGCGTGAAATCAGCGACGGATTTAGCTGACCCTTTCGGGCGTTTCAAACTCGACGCCTTTCTGTGTGTTTCGTCGCATCTCTTGGATATCGTCTTCGTCGCTGTTCTTCGCACACGATCGGCTTTGTCCCTTGTCTTCGGACATAAGGTACGCTTTATCGGGGAATTAATACGATCGGTTATTAAGATATTTTGGGCTGAACTGAAATTGGCTGTGGGACTTGAGAGTCAATCGGGATTTAATTTGGGCATACTCCGGTTGATAGGTGTTTGCATTGAATTGTTGCATTTGATTTTCATTGAATGTCTTTACAAAGGATAGGAACTGATAATTGAACTTACTGACTTTTATGTTTGATTGCTTTGAACATAATTGATGTCAATTGAAGATTCAATTGATTGGGAATAATAAGAAATATTAATAAAACTACTGACTTTGATCATTGATGGCATTGAATGCAACTGACGTTGAATGAATACTTGATTGATTGTGAGCTCTAAAGATAGAAGTCATTTCTATAGCGCTATGGAGGAGTCTAGGCCAGTCACCCCTGCTCAGCCTTCACGGCCCCCCTCCTCTATGGAAATTGTCTTAGAAGCAATCCAGACTAATGCTAAGACTACGCAAGATGCGATTGCCTCAGTAGAATTAAATGTCTTGGCGGTGCAGTCCAATGTCGAAGATGCCATTTCATCGGTGCAATTAAATGTAAGAGAAGAGATCTCGGCTGTAAGAGATAATGTCAGGGAAGCGCTGACGGAAGTTGTATCACGATTGGAAAGGCTAGAGGCATCGCCGGTACCCAAGCCTGCTGTGGATTTGAACCCTGGTTACCTCACCGCTATTACCACTGCGGACGCGCCATACCACTCGACCATCGGCCTGGAAGAAACTTTGGGTGCTAGGCCCAAAGATTTCACGCAACCTGGTATATTGCGAAGAAGTGATAGATTGGCTAGTAGGCCGCCAATTTCATATAGGGAGTCCGGCAGTCGAAATAACTGGCCGCCTTTCCATCGTTGGGATTCGAACCCGGAAGTCACCTCATCCTGTCCTCCCTCTATCTCTAGAGCTCGTCCACAGCAGCACGCGGTCCCATCAGGCGAGGATCCGGAAGTGGCGACTCCGGGGAGGCCGATAGGGGCGGGCGTTACAATTGGTACCAGAAGTGGGGTCAAATTAGTTCTAGAGATTTTGGCGATGATAGGTTAGAAGAGGAAACTGACTATGCTAGAACAGGCGAAATGGCAATTTCTTTTGAAAGAAGGAAGGAAAGGGAATTTGCTGATATTGTGGATATAATGTCTGATGATGGTAGTGTAGACATTGAAATCAGCAAGATAATGGAATCTAGACCTAAAACTGTTAAAATAATTGATAACAGAATGCATGCAGCACGGCAACCGGAGTTTAGAAATTTGGAAATAAATAAACCGATCGCTAATAAATTGTCACGGGAGGGGGGTGATAAGGTCAATCCAGTTCCTTTTGCCTCTTCGTCGCCTTCCCACGGTGCATATTCTCGACTTGATCCGCAATGGAGGATGCAAGAACCGCCTGCGTTCGTCGATCAACAAAGAGCGGAAACGGCGCAGCACCGGATCGACAGCCGGCAACCAACGTCGGGAATGCCGACCTCAATGCCCGACGGTGCTTTCCACGGTCGTGCAACTTCGACCATGGTTGGTCGAGACTACGCTCGACCCGACCTTCCTCCTGGACCAGCGGCGATGGCAACGGTCGACTGGATGCAACCATACGCTCGTCCCGACCATTCAAACATGCCGTGGAGGTATGCTCCGACCTACGCTCCGAACGCTTTCTACGGTAGCAGCGACAACCGGGTTTGGGTCGACCCGCCTCGCTGTCTCGACCCGCTTCGACCAAGCGACGCCGTCTTTCCTCGGTGGCCAACGGTCGTGGAATCGGCGAGGATGAGTTCATGCCTGGGTGCGCAGAACTTCGGATTTAGCCGTGACGCCGAATTACCGCGATGTCAGACGGTAACGAAGTCGACACCTCTGGAGAAGAATGAAACGACGGGCGATGATAAAGCGACGTCTGCGGTTGGTGAAACGAGAGCACGGACGTCTACCAACGCTTCAGTCGGCCCTATTAAAGTTGTCCCGACGACCACCGTCGCAACGCAAACGACCGGCGACTGGGGGTTACCGTCGATCGGTTCAAAGGGAACAATCAAGGAAGCAGAACCGACCGCGTCGACGACAGCTAAAGAGGGCGAGGCCAAACAGTCGTCGCCTTCGTCTACCAAGCCAACACAATTCCTGAAACTCGGGTCTTTTAGCGGAAAGACGGACGTTGAAACATTCTTACGAAAATTCTCCGTGTGCGCCAGGAATAACAGATGGACGGACGAGGAGAGATTGAACCAATTAGTAGTCTCATTGGTTGAACCGGCGACTCATTTGCTGAGCGAGTCGAACGCAGATGGCCTGGACACTTGGACGGCTTTGGTCCAGCGACTTCGTGAACGATACGGCAACGCTGAACAACAAGCCCTGTTCCAAACGCAGCTAAGCACCAGGAAACAGAAAGTCGACGAGGATATGGGCGTCCTGGTGGACGACATCCGACGTCTCTCCACGCGCGCTTATCCGGGTTCCTCGACAGCTCACAGCGAAGCTATTGCTGTTCGGGCATTCTTGGATGCCCTGAGAGATAGAACGCTTGCTCTGAAAATCCGAGAGCGAGAACCGAAATCCCTCGACGAAGCCTACAAGGTAGCGATGCGATTGGACGGCTACCAGAAAGCGGAAGCCGGCGGCCATGAACAACAAGACCGACGACATGGACGAATCAACGCGATTACAGAGGAAGAAGATTCGAAAGTAAAGGATCTGGAACGGCAGATGGAGCGAATGAGGAGACAAATGGAGCGACTAGAGAAGAAGGAGCGACAACCAGTGTCGGCGCCACAACCCAGATACAACAATCGTGGACCTGGAAGAGGTCAGAATGAATCAGCTAGAAATGAAGGATCAAACACCAATGGAGGTTATGGACAGGGAGCTCCGCGATGTTACCTGTGTCATCAGTTCGGACATTTGAGTGCGAACTGTAGGCGTCGACCACGTATGGAGATGGAAACGGAAGCAAGAACTGATGTGCGGCGATGCTATGAGTGTTCAGCAACCGACCACCTGGTGCGCAATTGTCCCCAGCGACAAGCGGCCGAAGCAGAAGCCAATGAGGTTCTGAATGGACCGGCAAATGTTTACCATGTACAAGGCAGCACGAATGCGTATTTGGCTCTGAAGATCCATGGTAAGGACGTGTTGGCCTTGGTAGATACCGGAAGTGAAATGTCACTGGTACCTGCATCCCTGGTGAGACGGAAAAATATGACGGCGTCGAAACAACTGCTAACCGCGGCAAATGGTACAGCTATAGAGGTACTTGGAGAGACAGTCCTTCGATGTCGTGCAGCCGACTGCAAGTTCGATGTTCCCTGTTTAGTAACGGCTCAAGTCAGTGAGTTGATTCTTGGACTCGGGTGGTTGACAGAACAACGGGCTCATCTAAGCATTCCGGATAAAACGATAGTACTACAAGGCCGCTCATTTCCTTTGGTAAGTCAAGACCGGAGGGGAATTTGTCGAAGGATAGCCGCCGCGCAGCACGTGAATGTTCCCGCACTGTCGGAAGTGGACGTCGAGGTGTATGCCATACTTCCAGACCTGAGACCGACCAAAACTCAATGGGCGACGCCGCCACACGTGTTGGCATCTGGACTCGTAATCGCCGGAACGCTTCTACCGGAACGGGCGATCGACCTGACAATCAGAGTGTTGAATCCGACCCACAAGATGATTAAATTGTCGAAAGGAATGCAATGTGCCCTGGAAGAAGTGACAGTAGCCGGAGCTGACCAGGACAGCAAGCCCGCTGCAGGCTGCGCCATGGTGAGGGAAGACAAGGACCATGCCAACTCACAAGATGCGGAGGTAATTCTGAGGCCGTTATGGTCGAACATCGCTGAAGACGTTCCCCTTGAGGTACAACAGAGACTACGTGAAATCCTGATGGATCGTCGCGCCGCCTTTTCTCTTGGTGAATGGGATCTGGGATTCACCGACATTCTACGACATGAGATCGACACGGGTAGCGAAACACCCGTTCGACAGCCGCTGCGACGACAACCGCTTTCGCTACTCCCTGTCATAGACGAACAAGTGCAGGTTATGTTGGATCAAGGACTGATCGAACCGTCACTGTCGCCTTGGGCAAGCAACGTTGTCATGGTCCAGAAACGAGACGGGACCCCTCGCTTTTGTGTCGACTATAGAGCGGTGAACGCCAAGACGCGCAAGGACGCCTACCCGCTTCCGCTGATCAGCGAGAGCCTGGACGCCCTCGGCGAAGCGAGATGGTTCAGTACCTTCGATCTCCGGGCCGGTTATCATCAGTTGGCTGTTCATCCAAGGGATAAACACAAGACTGCCTTCGTCACCCGACGCGGAAGTTTTCAATTCAAAGTACTTCCGTTCGGGCTCTGCAATTCTCCGGCTTCGTTTGGCCGGATGATGAATCTGGTCATGGCGGGGTTAAACTTCGAGATCTGTTTAATCTATCTTGACGATATCATCGTCTTCGCCAGCGATCTGGAAACCCATTTGATTCGATTGGAGCAAGTTCTCGTTCGCCTGGAGGGAGTTAATCTAAAACTGAAGCCATCCAAGTGCAAACTACTACAGAAAAAGGTGTTGTTCCTAGGTCACGTGGTCAGCGAACACGGAGTAACTACAGACCCGGAGAAGATTCAAGCCGTCCGTGACTGGCCCACGCCGCGGAAAGTCAAGGATGTTCGAGCATTTCTGGGTTTATGTTCCTACTATCGCAAGTTCGTACCGAGTTTCGCTCAAATAGCCCGGCCACTGCACCAAATGACTAAGAAGGGATACAAGTTTGACTGGTCTGGTCCATGTGAAAACGCGTTCCAAAAGCTAAAGAACTGCTTAACAGAATCCCCCATCTTGGCGCTTCCCAACGATACTGGGATGTACATACTGGATACGGATGCATCCGGGGAGTCTATTGGGGCGGTCTTATCTCAGATGCAGGAATCGCAAGAAAGGGTCATCTGTTACGGGAGCAGAGTGTGTTCTGTGGCGGAACAAAATTATGACGTGACAAGGAGGGAATTGCTGGCGGTAATCAACTTTCTCAAAGCGTTCAGACCATATCTTCTTGGACGGAAATTTATCCTACGAACGGACCACTCAGCGCTCCAATGGCTCCGCAAGACACCATTGCCTATTGGACAGCAGGCACGGTGGCTCTCAGTCATGGAGGAATTTGAATTTGACATACAACATCGGTCCGGTGCCGCGCACCAAAATGCTGATGCGCTGTCTCGAAGGCCAAACCAAGTCAACGTCATCCAAGAACGACGCCAACCATCTCAGCCTGCCTCGACTGAAATGACGGATTGGGATCCGGTGGTCTTAGCAGAAGAACAACGGCAAGATCCGGATCTAAACTGGATTTTGCAATGGATGACGAAATCAACTGAAATGCCAACCGGAGAGAAGACACGGAGTTGCAGTGCGATGACTAAAACCTTGATTCATCAATGGCCTCAGTTAACCGTTAGAAATGGACTATTGTATCGAACTTGGCTGAACTCTGACGGTGAGCCTGTTCGCTACCAGTTGATACCTCCGGTCGGGCGACGAGAAATCATCATCCGTCTTGCACATGAGGGGATGTCCGGAGGGCATTTGGGTGTCCGACGAACCGCGGCACAAGTACGACAGCGAGCCTACTGGCCGGGCTGGGGAGAACAAGTATACCAGCAACTGAAACGATGTGACAGCTGCGCCCGGTACATCAGAGGGAAACCACCCAGGCAAGGACCACTCCAGGATATGGCCGTCGGTGAACCAATGGAATGTCTTGGCGTCGACATAACCGGACCACATCCTGTATCCAGTCGTGGATATCATTATATCATGACCGTGATTGATCATTACAGCCGTTGGGCGGAGGCCTATCCTATTCGCAACCAGGAAGCCGCGACCGTGGCCCGGATGTTGATGGACCAGTGGATCCCTAGATTCGGCTGCCCTAAACAGCTCCTGACCGACCAGGGCCCCTGTTTCGAGGCCGCCTTGTTCCGAGATCTATGCCGCTTGATGCAAATTGACAAAATCAGGACGTCACCTTATAAACCGAGCACGAATGGAACGGTGGAACGACTACATCGAACCCTAAATTCCATGCTCGGCAAAGTCGTCGCACAGAATCAGAAAGACTGGGACATTCACCTGCCCTGGATTATGGGAGCGTACCGGGCCAGTCAACACGAAAGCACGGGGTTCACGCCGAACAAACTTTTCCTTGGAAGAGAGACGTGCCTTCCAATCGATCTGGTACTTGGGGATTGTAACCAGAACAATGCCCAGCTGTCGGTGAACGATTACATCCAGAAAAGAACGGAGGAAATGCGAGACGTGTTCCAGTTGGCTCGGGAATGCATGCAAAAACAGGCCGTCCGCCGTGCTTTCCGGTATGATCTACGAGTCAAAAAGCCGTCGTTCACGAAAGGACAGTGGGTGTACTATTACTATCCCCGGAAGTACACTCGGATCAAGGATAAATGGGCTAAGTGGTTCTGTGGTCCTTACCGTATCATGGAGCAAGTGAGTCCGGTCTTGTTCCGGATCCAGAAGTCCGCCAGATCACAAGCGCTGCTGGTGTACGTCGACAAATTAAAGCCGTACCTGGGTGAACCTCCGTCAGGTTGGACCGAACCCGACCTACAACCGCAGGAACCAATCGAGTTTCCGGGGACTGAGGATACTAACGACGCCCCTGTGGAACTGTCAAGACCCCGCCCTACCATTACGAGGCCGGCCAGGTACTGTTCCTAATGACCGCTTAATTTGCGGCCATTTTGAATGCAGAAGCATCGGTAACCTGTTTTATTTTGATTTTGATGAATACATTTTTGATTTACATGTGGAAGGCTTTACATGTGTGTTTCACTGTGTAAATAACTGTATTCTTGCATCGTATGTTGTGCATTCATAAGTATTGCATAATGTTAATATTGCATTGCCGACTGTCTGATTAAGAATAATGTTTGCAATGGTGATATAGATTAGTATTGCATTGCATTTGCATTGAAGCAATGGACGATTTTATTATTGCCTTGCTATAGACAGAACTTGGACTGTCATTGCTCTTGCATTGTGCTATATAAATATTAATTTGACATGAAGATAGATTGACTAAAGCTGCATATTTTAATTAAGGCCATTGATCACGATTATGTGACCTTGAACTTAGACTTGCAGTGGAATTAGCCATGATGATGTGATTATGTGATATTATGACCTGCGGTGAAATAGTAGGCCTATATGTTTCTGAGTTAACGCTCAGAGTCGAAATCTGCATTAGGCCTATGTCCTGCTTTATCTATAATCCGATTTATAAATAATAATTTTTAGAGATTTGTGCAGTTAAATTTTAATGCTCCTAATCTCTGTGGTAGAGTTTTTATATGCGTAACGATTGTCATCGCATATATATATAATTGTATGGATGCATAACTGATGATTTAAAGAGGCGCTGAATGAATGCTTTAAGGCCCATGTTGCGCTTAACTGCAATCTGTCGGGATTAGGCTTATATATATAGTTTGCCGTGATGAGCCCATATAATTCTGAGGATTTGAAGACAAATTTCGGCATTTTATATCAATTAAAATGTAGGCCTACATGTTTTAATAGCCTAACGCTGAGGAATAGGCGATAATTTAGTTATGCTGTGTAATCTTTGCATTAGGCCTAGTTTTGCGGTTTTGCCTGATTCCGCCTGCAATGGAATTATATGGTTAAACTGCGAGGCCTAATAATATTAATTAGGGCTAGAAATAATAATAATAATTAGGATCCTTTTTATGTATACTGAAAAAGGCTGGCTGTTCAATTTCCTATTTGAGCCATAGGCAAAACGTGCCATGTAAGGTTTATCGATAATTCTAGCTTAAAAAGGTTTTGCTAAGTTTTGTTGATTGACCTAGTTTTGAGGCCTAGTTTTGCAATGTCACTGATGTGAGTGTTTGCTGGTCGTGTTCAGTTCCCACGACTCCTACAGCTGCAATTGTAGAGAGAGGGGAGGAACGAGGCGACACATTAAAGGCGCCCGCGATCGTCTTTGGCCTTGATTTATCAGTGTATATAAGGTCACTTTGAATGGCCAGGTTATTGGTTGATTCAACGTAAAGAAGTCAGCGGAAATATAATTTTGTATTGTTACCTAGGAGGGTAATGTAAGTTTTTAATGCATGCTTGGGATACCGATTAATGCATATCATAATTTTATGAGCGCTAATTAGGCCTAATTTTGTGCAGGTCAGCGCGACCTTAGTCGTACGATGCACTTTAACCTACATGTAAAAGGATCATGTTTGTTGCCTAATTCTCACGGTTAGACGCACGCTGTAGATGCATGGCGTGGGGAAATAGGTACTGAGTCGACGCATCAACGCGGCGATTATTATCGACCGATGATTTTCCCAGGCGCTGACGCGTGTGTGGCCTGATGCATGTGCTAATAATAGACTGCCTGAAGGATGATGCAAATGCATAAGATAGACTAAAATGGCCTAACTGTTGATTTGCGCTTTAGACTAAGATCTCATATTAAAATCATGATAATCCTTTTAGGCCTAGGATTTTTACGATTATACAATGTGACTGTTCTGTAACGTTAATTGCAATAATATGTTACGTTAGCCTATGTTTAAATGGCCTATTTTAATTCTGTGCATAATCGGTTGCATTTTTTAATAATTAAGTAGGCCTACTGAAAGATGTTGGGAAGGGAGCGGCTTATTAAGCTGAAGTTAGGCTTGGTCTCTTACGGTAAGCTTTGATGGGGAGCCTACGGATAGTTATAATGAGCATTGGCCTTTGGAGACTTAAGCTGTGTGTGTAGTCTCAGGTAATTTGCTATGATAGCACCGTTGTTAATGGGATTAGAGACTTAGGTTTAACTGCTTAGATGAGTCTTTAAATGTAGACGTTTGCCTACAGTGAAATGCCTAAAGAAGTCTCGATAGTAAAGGCCATGGGTGGCCTATTAATCAGATGACCTGTTGTAAAAGTAACGGAAGTCTAGTGGTTTTTGTGGCTGTCCCGTGGGTTCTTAAGTCAATACTTGCCGTGGAGGACTTTGTGCTTAACTAAACTTAAGGAGACCTATATATAGAATTGCTTTTGAGCTTTACTGAACTATTAGCGAGGGAGCTATATAACTATAATAATAATAAATGTTTCTTTCGCTTGAACTGACATTTAACGCTAAAATGTGAACTTTCTGATGCTTACGTTGAGGACTGTCCGTTGCATATATTTTTAATTCTTGCATTTGAATCATTGATGTAAAAATTGGAGTATGGCCTTACTAACATTTCAGGATCCATTTTTCCAATTAAACGGATCCTGAAATCAGGGAGGGCCGAGAATAGTGTAGCGATCGTATAACTACGCTACGGGTCGCTAATATTATTTTATTTAATTTTAGATCGATTATGGGGTTTCAGGGATCTGATATATTTGTTTTATTTCTGTATTTTTGAGCTGCCTTGTGTGACCTATATTTTAATGTTGATTTGCGCTTGACACGGGTCACAGCGACCGCTGACGTAGGCAGCAGTCGTTGCTGTTTCATTACTTGGTATATTTTCACACGCTCTCAGCGATCGTCGGTCGCTGTCTTCAAAGGCCGCGCCGCTTGCAGTCGATGAGGGTAATTAAACTTTCGCACGCTCTCTGAGGTGGTCTGATGATCAGAGTGAGCGAGGAAGACAGCCAGCCAGACAAGCACAGGCAGGGACACGGATTGAGAAGGAAACACCGTTGGCGTGTGGGTCTGTGTACGTGTGTTTTCTCAAGGTTGAACTGGTGCATTTGATGCCTACGTGATCAGCGGCAGATGGCGCCTTTCAGAAGGAGAGATAGAAGGAGAAAGATAGTGAGCTACAGACAGACGCAGAGATACACAGGAGAGGACGCAGCTGGCAGCTAATTCTTGCCGCCTTGAAACAGCTGCGTTGCTGCTGGGTTTGCGCGCGCGGCTCGCTTGCTGGTCATGCGCAGAAAGAGGGACGCTCTCCTTGTCAGGCAGTAATAAAAGAGCAGCGCGACGCTGAGAGGCTCAGTTGCGCATAGGATCTCAGGGCGGTCGGATGTATTGCGGCGGTTGGTAGTTTTAGGCTCGATCAAGTTGGTGAAGCATGGCCAGGATAAGCGCCTGCTTGCACTAGTTGCGCATACACGGATTCTGTCGGCGATTCATTCTCTCTCGACATGGAGTCGATTAAATAAAAGAGTTGTTTGTTGCGAGAAATACATCAGCGTCGCTGCAAGTTTTGCCTTCGCTCTCGCTTCGGATCTATTCCTGGATTACTAATTCAAGGCCTCTTTTCGCCCTGTCACACGGAGTGATTTATCGTGGGCATCGAATCGTCAGCGTTCTGAAATTGTGTTGCGAAGCGGTTGTTCGTATGTTTGCCTAAGGGCGTCTTTCTCAAACGGCTTGGATACATAGCCGAAATTGTTGTTCATTGCGTGAAATCAGCGACGGATTTAGCTGACCCTTTCGGGCGTTTCAAACTCGACGCCTTTCTGTGTGTTTCGTCGCATCTCTTGGATATCGTCTTCGTCGCTGTTCTTCGCACACGATCGGCTTTGTCCCTTGTCTTCGGACATAAGGTACGCTTTATCGGGGAATTAATACGATCGGTTATTAAGATATTTTGGGCTGAACTGAAATTGGCTGTGGGACTTGAGAGTCAATCGGGATTTAATTTGGGCATACTCCGGTTGATAGGTGTTTGCATTGAATTGTTGCATTTGATTTTCATTGAATGTCTTTACAAAGGATAGGAACTGATAATTGAACTTACTGACTTTTATGTTTGATTGCTTTGAACATAATTGATGTCAATTGAAGATTCAATTGATTGGGAATAATAAGAAATATTAATAAAACTACTGACTTTGATCATTGATGGCATTGAATGCAACTGACGTTGAATGAATACTTGATTGATTGTGAGCTCTAAAGATAGAAGTCATTTCTATAGCGCTATGGAGGAGTCTAGGCCAGTCACCCCTGCTCAGCCTTCACGGCCCCCCTCCTCTATGGAAATTGTCTTAGAAGCAATCCAGACTAATGCTAAGACTACGCAAGATGCGATTGCCTCAGTAGAATTAAATGTCTTGGCGGTGCAGTCCAATGTCGAAGATGCCATTTCATCGGTGCAATTAAATGTAAGAGAAGAGATCTCGGCTGTAAGAGATAATGTCAGGGAAGCGCTGACGGAAGTTGTATCACGATTGGAAAGGCTAGAGGCATCGCCGGTACCCAAGCCTGCTGTGGATTTGAACCCTGGTTACCTCACCGCTATTACCACTGCGGACGCGCCATACCACTCGACCATCGGCCTGGAAGAAACTTTGGGTGCTAGGCCCAAAGATTTCACGCAACCTGGTATATTGCGAAGAAGTGATAGATTGGCTAGTAGGCCGCCAATTTCATATAGGGAGTCCGGCAGTCGAAATAACTGGCCGCCTTTCCATCGTTGGGATTCGAACCCGGAAGTCACCTCATCCTGTCCTCCCTCTATCTCTAGAGCTCGTCCACAGCAGCACGCGGTCCCATCAGGCGAGGATCCGGAAGTGGCGACTCCGGGGAGGCCGATAGGGGCGGGCGTTACACAACTATTAAACAATAGACTAAGCCTACTTTGAAAATCAGTCAATAGTTCTTTGTGCTTAACACTCCTTTCATCTAGCTGATTCGTTTAGGAAGGCTATCAATTTCATAAACCTTACTTGTGCTCTTTATGAATGCGCCGAGCAGAGGTTTGATGCCTTATAATTTTATTGGAAATTTTTTGAATTTCCACATTGCAATGGTAGCATTTTAACAGCATTTCATTGCTGATAGTCGTGGTTTAGGAGTTAAAAAGTATCCTCCATTCTTCCTCCAAGTGTTTAAATCTTTTTATTTCAACACTGCAATGATCGCAATTTGATCTATTATCTCAAAAAAATTCTCAAAATTTCATTACTGAAAGACATGGTTAAAAACTTCAATAAATGTACCCTCCCCATTGTTAAGTTTTTTTAAAATTTGCACACCATTGGTAGCACTTTAGGGTTGCTTTTCATCTGAACTAAAGTACTCTTGATTTTAGTGCTCACAATTTTTTATTTGCACAAGGTAAATATATATTTTGAGCTGTCATCTTAGCAAAATTGGTCATTAGGCTCTATGGATTAACGGCGGATAACTCTTTAGAAATCTATAATTATGTCTAAGAAATATTTCCGAAATATTAGGGATTATGATGCAGCTCAGTCCCAACCACAAACTTCGGGGGATCAATCCCCTCTGTCTCCAAAGTGTCATCTCATAAATAGGCCTGACGATAGCAGACTGCTTAGATTTTTTGAGCAAACCGGATATTGTTTTATATTTTAGAAGAATTTAAAAAGAGGAATTTACATTTTAAAGCTAAAAAATTTATGGCAAAAAGTTGAATTAACTGCCGAAATCCATAGAATTAATCATGGCAAAAGAACGAGTAAAAATTTATTTTAAGTTTCTGTAGCATAGTGGATCGCGTTGAACTTGGCATTACACGCGTAGGCCTACATATTTTGAGAATTTCTGAAGGGTCCAGGCGACCTCTGGCAAATCGTCAGGCGACCCCCATGGGGGTCGCGACCCACAGGTTGAGAACCGCTGTCTTACATGGACGGTGATAGGTCGAGGTTCAAATCTCTTAAATAAAATGTCACCATCAGTATGTGAACAGCATTATTTTGAGTAAAACCCTTGAAACTCATCTTGGAGAATACAACGCTTCCAGGCTCCTTGTCATGATTTCATTTTCACTTAGGCCACCATAGACCCACCAACAGAAATTCTGGTCCCCTTATTGACGCATTGCAATGTGGTCTTCAGCACCTGTGGTGCTCATTAAACTTTTAATGAAGTTCTATTTACATATTATACACCCCAATTATATTTCCAATAGGTCCTTCCATATAGCTTCTTGAAGGGTTCATCATAGTCTGAACGGTCCTCAAGAACTCTGAAAGACTGTACTTGTCTGCATTAATTGCATCAAATAATACAAATATGGACACCAATATGACAATCATTAAAAAAATTTATGTACTAAGAGAAACTTGCTGGTAACCTTGAGTCAGTTATAAAAATGCCATCCATGTTCTAGAACAGTTTACTGCTTCATAAAATTCTCATTAAGCTGACTAAATTGCTAGAAAGCTGCCAATATTAACTTTTGCATAAATTTATCAGCTTGCTCATTTCAAGAGACAATGTATATATTTAGTTCACAGATAACGTCAGATATTGATTTGTGAATACTGAATACTCTTGTGTACAATGTGTATGATGTCTTGGAGTATTTTATGAATGGTTTTGGCACTATATGAGATTGCCAGGTTTATTGCTTAAGCATGGGTAACTTCTTTTAGCACAGTTGTAAAAGGAAATTCGAGGACCGTATACTCGAGAAATGAGACAATATTAATTTAATTCAAACTGGATGTTGCAGAAAGACGATTGAAGTATTGTTTAGCACAGCGTTTCCCAAACTGGGTTCCGCGGAACCCAAGGGTTCCGCGGGGCGAGCACAAGGGTTCCGCGAGAAGTTGAGAAAAAAAGAAATTTGTCTGCAATACAACATTTCAAGCAGCTTTTGAAAATGCACTGGAAGTTTGAAACTAGTGTCTGTCATCTTTTGTGTTTAGTCCTCACCCGACCTTTCAGTGATTATTAGCAACCCAATAATTAGCCTAGTATCATAGTTACTGTAGGCTATGTAGTTTGAATAAGCTTAGACATCACTGCTGAACGTAACGTACATGTAGGTCAGAGCTTTAGGCCTTCGTCTGAACAGAGACGCAGTCATCTTTGTCACCGTAAAACGCTTTAAAAAGAATCGACAAGTCTGATCTTGTAGCAGTAGCAACAAATAGTGATTTTAATTTGTTTGTGTGAAAATTTGCCAAAATTGAGTGACTTTTACGTTCGCTATAGCTAGGGTTCTAACCTATTTTATTTAATTTAGAAACTTGGAATGGTTCTCGAGGAAACCATCTTTCAGAAATTGCAAATAATTTTACGACCTGAAAGCGAACTTGGTTAAACGCTTCCTTTTCATGAATTATGATAATAGGATAGGAAACCACTCAATTAAGGTGAAAAGCAGCCAACTCTTCTAACGGTGACTACGAACTTCTAATTGACCTGTCTCGAATTAAACAGAATTCCAATGAACCTTCACATTCTAACCTCATGTAGGGCATACACAAATCGTGGTTTTTAAAGCAGTGCAATTTAATCTTTCATGATATTGTAAGAAAAATTAACCTTCTAAAATTTAGTGCATTTAGGTATGTTGTCTTATTAGTAGCCTTTGCTTCCCGTGCGTTCAGCATGATTCAATGCGCTTAGTTGAGATTGGGGTTCCGCCCGAAAATATTAGGGCGCCAAGGGTTCCGTGGCCCAAAAAGTTTGGGAAACGCTGGTTTAGCAGATTCATTTGTCCAGAAATTGAGACAATTTTTTATGCACACTGAATATTGCAGGAAAAAGTTAAAAGGTAAATGAAAATAATTTTTATATTGAATAGTTGAAAACTTAATTATTCTAAAACATACAATCCTACTCTATGATAAAAAATATAACATGTTTTAAGTTCATTCAGTTTTAAAATAAAGTTTTAAAATACATAAAATGGTTAAAAGATTCCCAAGTGCCAGGTAATTGCTAATAAAGGCATGTTGATTTAAGGGCCAATTAAAAGGTACCCAGGGCTGCACCTGACCTGTGGGCCATATATGTTGCCCTTTTCTTTAATATTTTGATGGTTGCATGAAATAAACAGTCACTATCCAAATGAATTCAAATTTATAAATTATTATTAAGCTTTATGTTTCTTCTTTTCCAAAACTGAATTCATTGAACTCATCTTTGTATGGCTTGCTCAGTGAAAAGTTGTCTAATGAACTGAGATCGCGTTATTGCACTGCTCTCGAAATCCTGGACCTGTCAGCCATGTTTGATGAACCCTTCCTCCTTTCCTGCCTCTTGTCTTGCACCAAAGTCCACCACGTCTTGGATAAAATTGCTTATCATGTGGAACTTGCATGCAATCCCTGTGTTCTAATGGATTTTTTCACTGTCCCCAGCTCAACGTCAATATCGTCTGCAGTCACGAGATGTCATTAAATGCTGACAACCACATACTGATACCAGGCTCTAAATAATTATATGAGACATTCTGCCAATGTTTCTGCTGGATTTTGAACCATCAGCACAATGACTGACTGGTTAGAGCGATCGTCTTGTAAATGTGGACAGTAGAGATTGTAGCCTCCTACTAAATGGCTACAGTCTATAGTGGCTTTGAACCAGTCCTTCACTTGCAATTACTTAGAACCATTGATTGACGTTTGTAATGTAATGTCATCATGGGCGGAGTTTGGTTTCCGTTCTTGAAGGGGCTAAAGCCTTCTTGGAGGGGCTAAGCCCGGGAAAAGATACCATTTACACGGTAAAAAATGAATTTGGATCTTCTTGGGAGCCCCCCCTAACCCCTGATAATTTCTATAACACCGCTCACAGCCATGACCATAACACCGCTCACAATGGCCATATGTTACCTTAACCATGGCCATAGCCATTCAGTAGCACTCCCTGTGCGAGAACTCCAAGAGAAAAATAGGCCTTTAGAAGAGCGAGAGATATAGGTAGCGATCGAGTAAGAAGAATCTCAAACAGAGTGGAAGGAAGGGTATTCCATTAAAAAGGGCCAAATGATGGCAAAAAGATTGGACTTGAATAAAAATGGTCGTAGCTAGTGGGACAGGCAAGTCAGACCTGTCCAGAGAATGGAGTAGTCAATAAGAAAATGCAGAAAGAGGAGAACGAATAAAGTTCTCGAGATATTTCGGCGCAAGACCTTGTTTGGACTTGAGGACCAGGATTTGGTCATTAGATGGTTAGCCAGTAGTGGAACATAACAAATGCATTTTAATGACATTATGACAATAATGACTGCACTCGTATTAGTCATATTCCCTGTACTTTCAGTGGTCCTGCCAGGGCTTCTTTTAAGGAATTTTTTTAACTGCACAACCCCTGCTCGAGATCCCTTCCCTTCCTACATGGTAAATCAATCCCAGTCGGTTCAAGAAAAAGAACAGTTCCAGCTATTTTTGACTGCACAAAAATGCTTTTACAGCTGCACGAATCCATTGTTAAACTGCATGCTAGAACACCATAGGTCCTGCCAAAACAATAGTAACAGGATTTTTCTTCTTAGATTTAGTGATTTATTAGTAGCGGTTTTCATCGTTCCATTACAGTACCTTCCGGAGACTCATTTTATGAACTGTTTACCGGGGATAATTTATGAAGAGCACAATAATTTTTTTATTAGCTAAATTCGAAGGTGAGTTTTACTGAGTAGAGTCAAAATAAAATGACAAATTTTCTTTTACCACATCAAGATATGACCAGAGCTCTGCGTGACATAGTTTAATGTTGCATGCACTTACTGCAATTTAAGCATAAAACTGCTTTTCTGCTGAAGAGCAAGAACTGCTTTTTAGAATTGCTGTTGAAATACAAAAGGAACCATTAAGTTTACAATGAATGTAGAGACGTGCATGCAACATAATTATAGACAAAGCAATGCTGATCTGGATGGGCCATGAAATGCAACTAATGGATGGATGCATTGCATGTTGAGTTGCACAGTTACCTGCAGAGTTGTTTACAGCCATGGAAAGATTCTTAGTGACCGTCGATCGTTGCTGGGCTCAGGTGAGTTGCAGACCAGTCAAGCAGTGCAACGGAGCCAATGTTTCATTAACGGTTTGCAAGACCAGGAAACTAATCATTAGATCTACAAGATCCTGAAGATTGTAGAATTTCTGGAAATAGACACTGAGCCAAAGCACCCAACTAATGAGAATGAAAAACTGTTAAGGAAGAGAAGCTGATAGAGAGTGAGAAAGACAGATAGACAGACATAGACAAACACACAGACAGAGACACAGACAGAGAGATTAGCAGTAATAGAGACGGAGACAGACAGAGGCAGAGCTAGACAGAGTAGATGGACTGCCACTTGATACGTGAAACTATTTCCAAGCACATTGACAGCATGCAGAAGCACACCATACTAAAACAGATAGTCAGAGCGACAGACGGAGAGACAAGTAGGCAGACAGACAGACAGACAGACAGTGAGAAAGACAGTGAGAAAGACAACAGAAAGATACAGTCTTGATATGAGGAAGCTATTTCCCAAAGCATTCATTGAGGGCAGAAAGGTACCATGCAAAAACAGACATGCGGAAGATCACACAGACAGGAGGACAGACAGCCCAGAAAGACAGACACGAAGACCTGATAACTGAAAATTAGAAGACAGATGGGAAGATACACAGACACACAGGAGGACAGACAGATAGGATGAAAGATGGAAAATAGTCAGAGGAAGACAAACTAGCTGTAATAATTGAGCAGATGGATTGACACTGCTTGGAGACAAGAGAAGGAAGTTCTGTCACTCTCCACAGATGAAGACGACATCATTCTGATTGTGAAAGGCAAAAGAGAATGAGGAAGAGGAAGAAGAGGAGGAGGAGGAGGAAGAAGAAGAGGAGGTGGAGGAGGAGAAAGAGAAGGAGAAGGAAGAGGAGGAGGAAGAAGAAGAGGAGATGGAGGAGGAGAAAGAGAAGGAGGAGGAAGAGGAGGAGGAAGAGGAGGAGGAAGAAGAGGAGGAGGAAGAGGAGGAGGAGGAGGAGAAAGAGAAGGAGGAGGAAGAGGAGGAGGAAGAAGAAGAGGAGATGGAGGAGGAGAAAGAGAAGGAGGAGGAAGAGGAGGAGGAAGAGGAGGAGGAAGAAGAGGAGGAGGAAGAGGAGGAGGAGGAGGAGAAAGAGAAGGAGGAGGAAGAGGAGGAGGAGGGGATCTGAGATATCAACCGACATCTGTTGCAGCAACAAGAGCATCTCTATATGAGATGATGCGGACTGCTACAGTTGCTGAGGCAGCAGTTGTTTCTTCAACCATTGGCCCTCTCTAATCATCCTTCGACCGACCGACCGATCGCCTGGCGCACTATCATCGGTGATCGACTGGCGCCATTTGTGTTTTTATTGACATCTTTCGATCATTATCTCAAATGAGTCGGAGGAGGAGGAGTATTGGCCCTTGATTTATTCGAGCGCTGCATGCCCTGGAACTCCCCACCCTCTTCTTCTCCTCCCATTCCGAAGGTCGAAAGGAACGGAAGGAAGAAGGAGATGGATGAGGTCTGGATCAGTGTTGATGGAGCTAGGTATCATCAGCATCACTATTATCATCATCTTCATCGTTGTCATTATCATCGTCGTCATCGTCATCATCATCATCATCATCATCATCATCATCATCATCATCATCATCATCATCATCATCATCATCATCATCATCATCATCATCACCAAAATGGAAGTGGTAATGCTGGTGATGATAATAACAATAATGATATTGACAGTGATGGTGATGATTGAGATAATGGTGACAATGAGAAGAATTATGGTGATAGTTCTTCCAGGCAAAACGACCACACGTTAAAGACCAATGATGTTATGGAAATCATCCAGGAAATGATGCAGATTACACAAAAACCTTTACTTAGTAGGCCTACTTACTTAACCCTTCCTCGCGCTGGTAGCCTATCAGGTGATACAGTTCCTCCACACCACTCTGTCCCGGCAATCAAGTACTGTGTGCATGAACTACTGTGTGCATAATGCTTAAAAGCCGGTGTGAATAAAGACAATCCTAGAAGAGAGAGTACTTATCCTGGGGTTGATACAATGTGATTAATGAAGGGCAAAGGTGACAGACGAGTTCCCTTCGTTCTACGGGCTGAGTAAGGATTGGATGACCCTTCAACCACCTTGCACCAGACCATGAACTACTGTGTGCATAATGCTTAATGTATATGGAAGTTTTTTTGGCTAGACTCAGTGTCTGGCAAGCATATTCCCCTGTGCATTGAGCAATCTAGTTTCTCGTCTCCCTGAGGGACATGGAGGGCAGCGAGGCGCCTCGTCCGCCCTTGTCACTGACGGATTACTGCCCTCTCCTTCAATTTCAAATCAGCAAACTGACGTATACCGGGCGGCATTTGGCCACGTCCTGCCTGCCCTATGCATCTTTTATACACATGCTTCAGTGATGCTTGGGACTTCATGGTAGCCGATTGGTTAAACCCCTCGACTTCTAGGGAGCAGAGTACTGGGTTCGATATTCCTCTCCTCCTAGATGGTATCATGGTTACTGTGTTCGGCCGGATTAACAAATGTGTTGGCCCTGTTCAGTTAAAGTGTGTGTGTGTGGTTGGGGGGATGTGAAGTAGCAAGTACTTAGAATTAATTAGCAAATAAAATGTCTTACTGCCTGAAATGGTAGTATTGATTGGGCCTTGTTTCCATAAAGCTATAGTATCATTAGGCCTATATAATTACTGCCCTTGTTTTAACATTGCAAGCAGAATATTCTCAGGATGTGCAGGAAAATGAGGTCTGATAATGGAACTCCAACGACCCATATTTCAAATACTTTGCTCTGAGTGTTTTACTAAATGTTACTATAGACTAGACTAAACAATGACAATAATTAATAATATTGAAGCTTTTCTGTTTTACCTGTGTGTGGGGGCCACTGGGGGGGCTAAAGTGTGGGGGCCTCTGTGTGGCTTACATGTTGAACATGTCTTAACCCGTCTCTGTTGCTGTGTACTGTACGTATAGCCTACTTTGAGCAAGTCCATTGAAAATTGCTGAGGTCCATTGATTTATGGGCGGGGATTAAGCTGTGGCATATTAATGAACTTTTAATATGATTATAAATGTAATAATAATAAAATTTTACTATAATAATAAAATTTCATAATAACTATAATGATGTCGGCTTATCATGTCTAATATTTCTATGGCACACAACATTGTTTTAAAGTGGAAAGCATCAATTGATCGCTTTATTGCCTTTTTTTGTTCTTATGACACTCAATGTGCCACAACATTCTGTCTGTATGTCTGTCTGTCTTCTGTCTGTCTGTCTGTCTCTGCATCACTGTATCTCTGTCAGTGTCTGTTCGTTTTATTCTCATCAGTGCATCTATATGAGCTGTTGAGAAGAGCACACAGGTTGAGAAGTGCACATAACTGTCACTGACAGAGCATCAATGTTACAGAGGTGCAGTTGTGAATTAAGCAAGGCCCCTGCAAAGTAATTAACTGTCTAGATGGAGTCTTGAACGAAAACTGTCTGAGGAGTGTCTCATGAAGTGCTGCTTAGGGTGACACTTAATTTTTTTAAATTTCACAGGTCTCAACCTTTTAAATGGTTATGTGCCAGATAATAACTATACAGGATTTAAGAAAAATTAATTAATTCATGTTTCATGGTGCTCCAACGCATCATAAGTTTGACTTAATGGTTATTAACTTATTACTTAACACAACATTGCTAAGACGCATCTCTTTGTATTTGATACAAGTACTGTTTATCAAGTCCATTTATGGCTGTTTACGTTTTGAGTCTGGCTATTCCTTCCTGGATTTCATTACCACCTGCACTATGCTTGGTTCTTCTTGGTTTGTAAGTACTTCATGGAATGAATGGATCAGAGTAACACCACGTTCAGCTGCATCATTTACGACCTTTAAGCCGAGATAAGCTCACAGCTCAGCGACGAGCAAAGAGAACGCTGTCATTTATCTCCCTATGTGCTTGGATGTAGTTGTAGGAAGTTTACAAGAATATCTTATATCTAGTGCAGACTAGTGCAATGAAGAGTTTCTTAGTGTTTATAGCTATAAAAATCAGCTCTTAAAGATCTTTTGAAGAAAGATGGGGTTAGCAAGCTATAATATTTTGTATATAGGCCTATGTATGTTTACACTTCTGTTTGTTTGTGTTGTCATTATGTGTGTATAAATGTATGTATGTATATTGTATGCGTATGCATGTATGTGTCAGGACACTTAATATAAAATCTCTGAAAGTACCTCTGAAAGTTTTGCATTATTACCTAGCGTGAATATGGCTTCGTGCATCTATATGGCTTCGCATATGTTGGCTTCACTGGCTTTAATTGAATGTGTCACATAACATGGCTTCTGCATTACATTGCATGAGAGTGCATGCAATATGAAGTCTTCAATCGATCAATCAATCACTCACTCAATCAGGATTTTATTGCAACCAATTGTAACAGTCTGTAAAACAACAGAGGTATTCTTGAATCACAGATGCATTGAAATCTGTGTGGGATGTTTACAGTGGAATTTATCAGACCGTGCCAATCTATGGAGCATCATCTGAGGTCAACCGGGTGTTTCATGACGGTCAACACTACATCGAATACAAAGCGGTTGACGAGGTTGGCAACTTTGACCAATGCTCCTTCACCGTAACTGTAAGAGGTACGGACGTACGGTGAATCATTGAAAAGTACTGTATGTAGGTATCGTGTTGTATAGAATGGTATACATGTATGTATATGCAGTTTACATGTTTGTATTTATGCATGTATGCAAGTTTGTATTATATAAAATTGAAATTGAAATTGCTGTTTGTGTGTAAATTGTGTATGTGTGTATGTATGTATGTATGTATGTATGTATGTATGTATGTATGTATGTATGTATGTATGTATGTATGTATGTATGTATGTATGTATGTATGTATGTATGTATGTATGTTTGCATGTATGTATGTATGTATGTATGTATGTATGTATGTATGTATGTATGTATGTATGTATGTATGTATGTAATTTTGTATATATTTTTAATGGATGTTTACATAGATTAGATAGATTCTTTTTTATTGGTTCAAGTGCAAAATTCACAGAGAGTGAAGCAAAAAAAATCGAACGATTAAACTAGGCCGACTTCTGGTAATGGTAAATGAAAATTTATATAGTGCCACTCCAGGAGACATTCATTGTAATGTACTTAACCCTCTCTCTTGTCAGTTGATTGAGCACATTTCCACTGGATAAATATTGTATTTACAATAATTTCTAAAAAAATGGCATCATCAGTAGCAAGCTACTCAGTGGCGTAGACAAGGGGGATTCGGGGGTTAAACCCCCCATTGGCTTAGAAATTTAAAAAAGTTATTTATCCACTTAAATAAGAGAAAACAAAACAATTGTTTGTAGTAACAATTGTTTTTCTTACTTTATTCCTTTTGTTACTTTATTCCCTTTTTATTTACTGTAATACTGTTGGGTTGGTGTCAGGAAGGGCATCCGGTCAGGTCATAACCTCCCCCCCATCATAAATTCCTGGCTATGCCACTGAAGCTACTTCTCGGATGTTTTACATGCATATTGTCAACCATCGGTGTAAATGCTTAGACCTCTAAAGCAGGTGCAGCTTCAACTGTGTTTTTTAAAGCAGATTGAGTCTTGATTTCCTGTATAGTTGTGGGAAAACTGTTCCCCTCGCATGGGCCAGCGACTCTACTGTAGTGTTATCATCTTGAAAGGCTTTCATCATCAAGGCATGGACTACAGTGATGCACTCATAATGTAACAAAAACACATCTGAATTCTTATGCATAGAAAAGCTCATTAGCTAGAGCACTCGTCCGATGCAGCTTTATGTGTTGGGATGCCCACTTCGTGCATAATAGGGATGATAGCCTTTTTAAGAGGAGAGCCTGTTTTAAAGGCGTGCCCCTCTCCACCTCACCCCTTCAAAATGGCAGCTATTGCGAAGTTAAGAAGCTCTGGTCTCACCCGATCGTTTCATTGACGAGTGATCGGGGTCGAGGTCATGTACGGGGTTATTTCAGTAAAACACCCACACATTTACATTTAGAAAGCCTGTGGTATGTCGCACAGAGAACAGAACAGGGTTGAAAAGCTAGAGAGGCGGCGTGTATTGCCGTGCCCTTTGTTCCAAGTATTCCCAGACCACATCCACTCAACCGTAGAATCCCATAAATTTGATCCGTTCTGGGCGATATCGCCGGGCAGCACCGGAAGGGAGGGGTGGTAAAGGGAGCGGGAAGGCCGTCGTCGAGCCTCGTTTATAGGAGATTAGGCGCCGCCCATCTGTCAGTGGACGGGATGAGCCGACCCGACCCACCCGCCCCACCCTCGCCCACCCGTCCCACTCTCCCCCACGCGCCCCACTCTCCCCCACCCCACTCCATCGCCGCTTATCAGGATGGTGCAGATGATGGACCGTGAAGTGATAGGGTGGAGGCGGCGGCGGTGGTGGCGCTCTGTGTCTGTTCATCGGCGACGAAGTCTGGCACTGCGGCTGCTGATGCTGGTGGTGGTGGTGGTGGTGGTGGTGCTGCTGCGTGTGGTGCATGGGTTGAAGATGCTCAACGATCTTAGACGGCATCTTGTCAACTGGCCGGCGACCGGTCATGTTGCTGGTTCTCTTATTCGAGATTTTGGCCAGGGTGGAGACTAATTCGAGTGGTGCACCATGGCGCGTTGCCACAGGGTGGTTTTGGGGGTGGTTTCAACGACCCCAAATTTTGATCGTTATCTCAGATTGAAAAACTTGTACGGCCCGCGCAATTTGTTCAAAGCCTTTGAATTTTATTTGGATATTATTTCATTGGAGCTGGGGTGGGGCTCAGGCAAAGCTTGTTAAAAATTTAAAAAATGTCTCGGAACTCTGCCATATCCACCTCACTTTCTAAGGGCTGACCACACCCCTGGTGGTAGATAGAGTGGTGGTGCTACAGAAGGGCAAGCCAGGGAAAATGCCCAGGTAGTGAAAAGCCTTTACCATGGTCGTTGCCCTGCCTCAAGGCTGTCAGAATATTTGTCCTGCCAAGAATTTATTTGGGCATAGGTATAAAATCACTGCACGCACTGGCTACTTGTTCTGCCTTAACTTTGCCCTGTCTAAAAATGCCTCTGGGTAAAGTACTTGCTTAACCTGCAAGGGGCCGGGGATTGTTACCTCGATTTTCCAGAGTTTTGCTATCATTAAATTCCAACTCTCCTTGCCCAAACCCGGACTGAGGAGGTGGGCGACACTTGTTATCTTTTATATGACCCAGTGATTTTAAACAGTAACTAATCATGACTCGTGAATAAGCTGGTGCCCTGCGTTTGGCGTTTAAGTGGTGCTTTAGAAGTTTTGAGATTTTGATTACGATTAACTGACATTTTTATGCAAAGACAAGCAAGGAAGAGGAAATGGGGTACAATTTAAAAAGTTAGAATTTGACGTTAAATTATTAAATTTGATTTAAAATTGTAATAATATTTGTCATGCGTTGAGGCATAAAATATTAATGGCTGGCAATACAAAGCTCCTGACTTTGGGGCGGCGCATTGCGAAATCCGCCTCCGCTTGTAAACCTATCGGTTTGTTGTTATGGCTGATTGAAATGGACCCACTCAATTCCCGGATTTTTCGCCTGACTGATTATTGTGCCAAGGTTTTTTGCATCGAAAAGATTTATGCATTCTCTGAACCTCGGATACTTTCAGGAGAATTGCAGTTTTATTTATGATTGTTCCAGAGGCTTTAACTGGATATATATTGTGGAGGATGCTTTATGAATATTGAAGGTATCCCTTGACAACCGAACCCATCAAGCGTGCAGCAGTACTTAGCTTTGAAGTGGCACTCTGGAAATGTCTAGATTGTGAACAAAATGATAATGGAGAGTGGACTTTTATTGTTCACATAGTCAGATATTTAGTGCATTGTAGGTAGGAGTGGTCAATAGTATGTATAGCGGTGGTGTATTGGGTTGAGAATTATCAGGGAGGCAGAGGTTCCAATACCCGCCAGGGCAAAAATATGCTTAGATATATTACACTATAAGTCATTACATTATAAGCCATTACATTATAAGTCATTACATTATAAGTCATTACATTATAAGTCATTACGAGCTGAGCTTCTGGTTCCCAGCTCATGGATTGCTATCCACCAGTACCGTTCATTCCTGGTCACCGGTCCTACATCCTGGAATGGCCTCCAGCCCTCCATGTTACATTGCGCTTAGTTCCCATGGGTCACTCCACTCTGCTCCTTAAGAATCTCAAACCTGTGCTATTTAGCCGTGGTTGGGCTGGGAGCGCTTCTGAGTGACCTACATTGAAGAAGCGCTATATGAAACCTCTGAAATAATAATAAATAATAAATAATACAAAGCTATGTTCCACTGTTGCCCCATTCACAAGCTGTGGGAATATAATTATCAATACAAAGTCATATAATTTGCACTGACTTCTCTTATATAGAATGATCCTATATTGTGCTGTAGTTCATGGTTAGCCTGGAAATATTGATATCAGCTTCTATAAGGTTTTTGTCGGTACATTGATCAGTGTCATACAGACCAAGGCTGCAGACACACACGCGAACACACACACACACGTCTCTTTTCAGTTGTCCGGCCTTTTGTTGCTTTACTCCTGGTCGATCGGCGAACAGAGGTGGATCACCACAACAGACTGGCCAATGGCAGATGATTAATGATGATAGCCATAAATTGATACCTAGAGTTTTATGATAAATGGTACTATTAAATTATTAATCAGCACTTTTGTGATATTAAGTGTGTAATAATAATGTTAATAATAATAATAATAATAATAATAATATTAACGATAATAATAAATGGTATTGTAATGATGACGATAATAATAATAATAGAAATACCTTTCCTACCTATATACCTCGAAGACAAAGTCTGACCCTCCAGAGAAATTTTGTGTTCCTAATAAAGCAATTTTTCCTAAATCCAGAGGAATCATTGATACCTTGGTTAAAATATAGTAATAATAGCAATAATTATCTGCTGAGAAAATAATAAATAATAATAATAATATAAAAAAAACGTTAATAATAATGGCCATAACAGAAATGATTGCTATTTGGACCACAGCAACGCATGCATATCTGAATCCTTTTTGCGTATTATGACAATATTTGGTAATAAGATCTTTATAATCTTGACTCGTTCAGAGTTTATCTACATGACTATTCAGTGCTTCTATTCAGTCACTTAAATTGCAACACCTTTTCCACTGGAGAAGTCACTGGAAAACAGAGCTAACATAATTTCTGCAATCCCGAAGGATCACTTGTATCACGCGGGTCATGGGCAAAAAGAGAAATTAACTAAGAGTTAAGACTATTTGACTAATTTAACTGAAGTTTAGTTGAGAGTTGAAGTAATTGTTTGCTATGCATTTGTTTTAGTGATACGATGTCCCTCCGTCTATAATCCTCAGTACGGAGTTCTGACGTGTAGTGCAAACAACTTGTTTGGTTCCGAATGTTCCCTGTCCTGCATTCCAGGCTATTCCGCGACTGGAGCCAAGACCCTCGAGTGTCTGGAGGACGGATCATGGTCCAGTGAGCTCCCCTCTTGTCGAAGTAAGTCATAGTCATGGATGTAGACAAGGAGATAGAAGTGATTGGTATGGTACCCTACTTGGTGTTGGTGTGGGTGTGTGTGTGCACTGTGCAGGCCCACTTTAAGAGTGCTGCAGCACCCAGACCTGCAGTTTTGAGAGACCTGCAGTTTTGAAGTTCTTGCAGTTTTTGAAGTGACAATATTTTAACATGAAAATGCTGCAACATAAATAAATACGAAGTTGTAAATATTTTAATTACTTATAGACTGGAGTTAATTATGGTACCTACTGTCGCTGTACTATGTAGTTTATCATTCTATCTGAATTATTTATTGGCAACAACCACACAACAAGGAACACATCTTTAGGCGTTAAAACTCGCTAGTTGGCATGTTATAAAATTATAAATATGTGTTTGGTGGACCAGTGGTCGTCAGAGGGTGGGCGGCCTTTGGAAGGTGAAAGCGCCTGGGTCGTACTAGACTTATGAGTCTGGGCAGGTAAGTGGGTGAGTGGGTGAGTAGATGGGTGGTTTGAGTGATTGAGTGAGTGTTTGAGTTAGTTGAGTTGTTTGAGTTAGTTGGTGGATAGGTGAGTGAGGGGTAGGTGAGTGAGTTAGTGAGTGAGCGAATGAGTGAGTGAGCAATCTAGCGAGTGACTAGCTGACTGACTGACTGATTGCAGTTGGTTGGTTGATTGCTTCTATGGCTGGCTGACTGGATTGAAATATTGATTGGTTATTTTGATCGGTTGATTGGTGCACGCGTAACAAGAGAGAGTACAGTAAGTGACGTTGCTTGCTTTAGTGACGACGTGCTCAGATCCTGGAACCCCGCTGCATGGTACGCGTTCCTGTACGACAAACGCACACACGTACGGCAGCATCTGCAGCTTCGACTGCCCGACGGGGTACCAGCTGCTTGGCAACAACCGACTGATCTGCGGGTCTTCGGGAAGTTGGCTGGCAGATCCTCCGACCTGTCGAGGTTTTTGAAGTGTTTCTTTTGCCTCCGAGAAAATAGGAATAATATTCACCAACTGTGTCTAATCAAGCAGTCAGCCAGCCAGCCAACCTCTTCAATTAGCCAGTCAGTCGTTGAGACTGTTGATCACTCAGTCAGTCAGTCAATCAATCAATCAGTCAGTAGACTGTCTGTTGTTTCTCCTGCAATTGTGATCTGATATATACAAGGCTCTGTTGATGGCTGGGTTTTTTGTCAAAGGCTTCTTAATTTACTAACGATATTTATGATGATGATGGTGATGATGATGATGAGGATGATGATGATGAGGATGATGATGATGATGATGATGATGATGATGATGATGATGATGATGATGATGATGATGATGATGGTGATGATGATGGGAGCAGTGGTGGTGGTGGCAGGGGTGGGGTGGTGGTTTTGGTGATGTTGGTGGTGTTATATTGGTGGCTCCATATTATGGATGGTGGTGTATTGTGGTAAGCTTGGTTTTGGTAGTGCTAGTGGTGACATCAGGTTTTAGTACTGGTTACGTCATCGATGCATAATAGAAACTGTGAATTAGATGAAATTATAAATGAGTACTTTACAATAGAAAATAGAAAACTATAAAGTAGATTAGATGAAACAACTGTATGATTCAGTTCAGTTTTATAATAGACTGTATATAATATATATATTATAATAATATATATATATATATATATATATTCATATATATATGTATTTCAGTTCAGTTGTATAATAAACTGTATATAAAATTTCAGTTCAATTGTGTAATAGCAAAATGCTATAAAAATATATATAATATATATATATATAAATATATATAATATTTAATTATATATATTTCAGTTCAATTGAAAATGTTATAAAAATATATAATATATATATATATATATTTATATAATATATATATTTCAGTTCAATCGTACAATAGCAAAATGTGAATTGATTATATTATTGATTAGAGATCATTCCGCCTCGAGTGGAGAAGTGTCCTCCAGCGAGCATTCACCTCACAACAACCGGTCACTTTGTGGAAGTGGAGAAGCCGGCCGTTGTTTTTCGAACGGATGCCGGTCATGAAGCGGTCCACACGTGCTCTCACTTCGGTGACGGACAGAAACAGAATTTCTCGCTCGGAACGCATCTCGTTTCGTGCACTGCTTTCGATCCGAGTTTCGGAGACAAGGCGATTGCGAAGTGCGAGTTCTTTGTTCGAATCAAAGGTAAACAATCAGTCAATCAATCAATCAATCAATCAATCAATCTATCAGTTCGTTTATTGGAATTATTTAGCTGCTTCTGAGTAGCCCTTGAAGAGGCGCTATATAAATGCATCTAATGAATGAATGAATGAATGACTCAGAGGAACTAATACCAATTGACTTCAACAGGTGATATTGTTGAGGGCGCTATGGAAGCTGTGGCTGTTTTTTTCTCTCTTATTAGCAAGTTGATCACATATTTTATTAATTTCAAGGCTCAAAAACTTTTCATTGACATCACGCAGCAACAATATCAACAATTTCCAGCAGTTCAAATTCATTTCAGTTAGGGCCCCCGGAGAGGAAGGCATAAATACTCCACTGCCAGGAAAACCTACTTCCCCTAATTTCAAGTACCTAATTGCCTTCCTGTATAGTAGACGATGCTGTGTTATAACGAAGATGATAAAAGTTGTCCTCCTCTATTAATCTTTGGGACTGGCACCACGAGACGATAGTAGTGGTGGAGTTGCCTGTAGTCCTGCACAGGTGGCATATTAATAGCCTCGCTTTCTTCTTTCCTTCCTCCTACTTTTCTTCCTCCATGTTTTTCTCACTCCGCCCCCTTCATTCATCAATCAATCCTTCTCACCTCCCTCGTTCCATTCCTTTCTTCCGTCATCGATCCCTTCCTTCCCTCCTCCTCCTTTTATCCGTTCCTTCTCTGTGGTTGGTCCAGCAACCTGGAGCGGGCTTCCCTGGACTATACGATGCCTCCCAAACTCTTCTCAGTTTCATCAACTGTTGAACTGTTTTTTTCAACTGTTTTTTCTCTTGGCCTCGGTGGGGAGTGCCTGTGAATAGGGATCCGGGACTCTGGGGCGGATCCAGGGGGGGCAATCCGGCCTTGACCTCCCATTTCAAAAGTGCATAGGACGTGGCCCCCATTTGGTTTCAACAAGCATCAAATCAATGGCCTACATAGATGCCGACCAGATGACTGATGACTAAAAAAATTCATCAGTTATTTTGACAGGGAAAATTGGGTATATTTTCCAGACATTTCGACCAAATGACTAAAAAAAGGTCATCAGAATTTTTCTGGCAGAGATCACCGAAAGTTTTGGCCCCCTTCGAAAATTTCTGTATCCACCCTTGCAGGGACGCTATATAAATTCTGATTGATTTGATTGATTGATCGATCGATTGATTGATTGATCCTACCATTGCATTTGTATCTCGGACATGACAAACCTCGCGGTTTGATCGTGTATGGTCTTTGTGTTGAGGCAATGATTCACAAACTGCTGTTTATTGCTTAACACTGATTAAGTATCTATAGATGTAAATGTGCGTACGTGTTTTTCTAAAGTGACTGTACGACTCGGTCCTTTTCACTTTCTCAATGAATTGTTCTGTTGAGATACTTCACCTCCACTTCTCGTTCAGATGTGTACCATGTCCTTAAGTGCTAGTGTGTTCAGATTGTACTCTAGCATGCGATGCAAATGTCTTAAATAATTAGCAGTCATTGGTGTGCAAACTGGTGTACTTAATCAAACAGGTGCCTATATGTATTCATTCATTCATTAAATAGGTTTGTAGGCTACAGTGCTTCTTCAAGGGTCTACTCAGAGGCGCTCACAACTCCATCTCAGCCAAATAAAACTCCCAAGATGACAGCGGAGTGCCTGAGAAGGAGTTATATAAGGAGTGTCCTGCCAAGGGGGAGGCCATTCCAGGTCAAGTGTCCTGCCATATAATATTGTGATTGGAATTTTAATTTTTCAGCCACACTCAAGGATCAAAGCAAATAAAATATGCTCTCTGTGCAGCGTAGACGACGTTAAGTGCAACTTAAAGCTGAATTTATTACACAAGTTCGCAAAACAACGCACTGTAAAGTATGAGAGTCACCAGTGGGGGGGGGGCAATAATAATAATAATAATAATAATCTTCATTTAATTTCAAACTGTAACCATAACTCTAACCACCTCTTTATAACCAGGGCAATTGATCGGTTCTATATAACCAGGACAATTGATGGGTTCTTTATGACCAGAGCAATTGATGGGTTGTTTATAACCAGGACAATTGATGGGTTCTTTATAACCAGGGCAATTGATGGGTTGTTTATAACCAGGACAATTGATGGGTTCTTTATAGCCAGGGCAATTGATGGGTTCTTTATAACCAGGGCAATTGATGGGTTCTTTATAACCAGGGCAATTGATGTGTTCTTTATAACCAGGGCAATTGATGGGTTCTTTATAACCAGGGCAATTGATGGGTTCTTTATAACCAGGGCAATTGATGGGTTCTTTATAACCAGGGCAATTGATGGGTTGTTTATAACCAGGACAATTGATGGGTTCTTTATAGCCAGGGCAATTGATGGGTTCTTTATAACCAGGGCAATTGATGGGTTCTTTATAACCAGGGCAATTGATGTGTTCTTTATAACCAGGGCAATTGATGGGTTCTTTATAACCAGGGCAATTGATGGGTTCTTTATAACCAGGGCAATTGATGGGTTCTTTATAACCAGGGCAATTGATGGGTTGTTTATAACCAGGACAATTGATGAGTTCTTTATAACCAGGGCAATTGATGGGTTCTTTATAACCAGGGCAATTGATGGGTTGTTTATAACCAGGACAATTGATGAGTTCTTTATAACCAGGGCAATTGATGGGTTCTTTATAACCAGGGCAATTGATGGGTTCTTTATAACCAGGGCAATTGATGGGTTCTTTATAACAAGAACAATTGATGGGTTCTTTGCAGCTGTTCTCTTCTGTTATTCTTCCATTTAGCAAATCCCTGTCGGATTCTTCCGCAGCCGTCGAATGGTTCCCTGCTCTGTTCCCGGGCGCATGGAGGAGGCAGTGCAACGTACGACACGATCTGTCAACTCTACTGTCACACGGGATTCGCTCTGGCAAGATCCGATGGAATCTACACGGGCGAATACCAGTGCGACCACACGGGCACCTGGCTTCCGTCAGACATCATACCAAGCTGCGTCTGTGAGTCAGCTCTGGTGTTACTCTTGAATATGTGGTATTCCTAGCTCTGTTGATATCGTGATACACTATCGTGGTCTAGCAAGGTCCATACATAGCAGCTTAGTATCACCATTACTTGTTGTTAGTATCATTTATTTATTTCTCATATTTACTAAAGCGCATTTTCAAGCTTGCTAGTCAGAGGTGCTCCAGACTACAGCGCGGACACTGCATCGGAGTTTCACGCCGAAGCGCTGTGCAATTGCGAGTGAGGGACTTGCCCAAGGTCCCTATGCGGCGACTTGAGGTGGATTCGGACCTCGAACCTTCCGACTTCAAGGCAACGACGCCACCCCTACACCACCGCGCCCCACAACTGTATGTATGTATGTATGTATGTTTGTTTGTTTGTATGTATGTATATAATATATACGTGCGTATGTAAGTAAGCAAGCAAGTAAGTAAGTAACTCTGTTTGATTTGTTAAGGGCCGAAGCGACCGCTGGAGATTCAGTTGCCGTCGGAGATCTACTTCACGTCACCCACTTGCCCGTTCGACCCGGCCCACATCAACAGCATCCGCACTCAGTTCCAGACGACCTTGCAGTCGATGATCCCAAGGACAAGCCCTTGTTCCGCCAATTCCAAGAACTGCATCGTGGAAGCGACTTCGGTGAACTGCCACCTGATGCAACCGTCTGTCCCACCAAGTAGACTACGACGCTACCTTCTTGATGGCCGATCAATTGGTACCGGCCATATTGCTAAGGTGGGTGGAAAGTTCTTATCTAACGTTATCTGATGATGATGATGGTTCTCTGCCCGAAGGCAGGTTCATTGGCTTGACGCCCCTGGGGATGAGATGAGTGAGGTGGTTTCCCGTTGCCTTCCTCACAGACAATGATGGGTAAGCAACTTGCCCAAGGTCGCTCCACAGGAGCTTGCGCCACCGCGTCCCACACGTGCTAGCCCGAGATATCTAAATCTCCGAGTGTCAACTCCCAGCACGGGGCTTGAACCGCAGTCCGTTGCAACCAACAGACGAATGCCGCTCTCACTTACCAGTGTAGCTAACTAGGCGGCTAGGCCAGTCTAGTTATCTAATAGTTATCGTTATCTACTTTCATAAATTATCAAAATCATACCTCAGCCATAACTCAATGGCGCTTTAAGTGAAAATGTAATCGAATATGATTGTATCTTAAAAATATATAATTTTCAAAAAGCTCTTGACTACCTCACTCCTTCTACCTACATTGGGACCGTAGATGGCTATGCTTCATACCCTCTGTCCACTTTGGGCCCATAGCGGATCGCACATTATTCCTTGTGCCCACATGTGCTTATGGATGGCTGAGCACACCTTGTTCTATGTGGCCACATTGTGCCCATATCTGGTTACATCTCAGTCTTTTTGCCACTTGGTCCCATTGCTGGCTACATCTCATTCGTTGAACCCAATTAGGGCCCGTAGCTGATCATCCATAGCACAATTATACCGGCTGCCTGTTTAGATGCCGGATTCGTTCGTCTACATGGTAAGTTGGGTTATGATAATTGACAGAGTTCAGTTACTTACTCAGGTGATGATGACTTGGCAATGTGCACAATGCACATGCAACATTGGCAGCCACAGCGAAGTTTAGCCACGTCAGGCGTGGATAATTGGATGGCTGACCACATACAGGATACACCCGTCTGTCTGTCTGTCTGTCTGTCTGTCTGTCTGGGCCACCAATCAATCTGCCATCTATTCGTCTGGGAACTTAAATGAATACCTGACAGAGGTTGAAAGGTAGGTGTCTGCCGCTGGGATGAGTTCCAGCAGTTCCATCAAACGGATAAATTCTGCCATATGACTCCGATTGGAACAGATGGTGAATGCAGGATCTGGAGATAGAGATGAATGATCTACGGTCGATAGTTTTTCGACCAGGCGCATCCAAGTCTGGACAATCGCTTCTGTTTTCCAACTCAGGAATTGCTCCAATAATAGTGGATAATTATGCATAACTATGTGAACTATAAATATGTGGGGCACGGTGGTGTAGTGGTGGGGTCGGTGCCTTGGAGCCAGTGGGTTCCAGGTTCGAATCCACCTCAAGCTGAGGCTTAGTTTCCTTGAGCAAGTTTTTCACTTGCAATTGCTCGTGCGCTTTAGCGTGAAATCCCGATGCAGTGTCCACCCTGTAGTCGGGAACGCCACTGAGTATAGAGTTTAAAGGGACACTATAGCAAATTTGTGCGAGAATTTTTTTACAAATATTATAGCGATGTATGATAATGATAATAATTACAACAATTTATACGGCGCGGTTACACATCCATCCTGTTACAGGGGCGCCTTACAAAGCAGCTGTTATTATATAGGTTATATTATATAAACATTGTTACATTGTTACATATTATTGTAAGCATTATATGTACCATATGTTACGGTATGTGATTTTATGTGATGTTACGTTATTACATATTACATTGTTACATTGCTACATATTACACTGTTACATAAATGCATTGTTACATTGTTACATATTATTGTAAGCATTATAAAATTATGTACCATGTGTTACGGTATGTGATTTTATGGGATGTTACGTTAAGGTTGCGGAGGAGAGAGACCGGCACGTGGGACGTCGCGTCCACTCCTTTCGGCTGACCATCCAGTTCCACTTTGGAACGAAGATCTCGGAAGATAGCGGTGACTGGCCGAACGAGTACCACGAGGCGACGAAGCGGTTGTTTGGAATGTTCGATCACCTGGAGAGGCAGCTGCAGGAGGGTCTCTTCAGTGTTCACACGCCGCTGGAAGGCATCCAGATGAAACCAGTGAATGACAGTCTGACCTTCGCTCCTATCAAGGCCGTCTGCGACATCGGATACAGCTTCAACAAAACGATTCTCATGTGTGGTTCGTAGACGATGATAGTGTCTCTTCTGTTTTTCACTGTGGTGCATTCGATATTGCCTTGTCCTAACTCTATGGATATGTATACATGTAGCTCTTAGAGAGTGTAATCCAAAGAGGTATTTTATTAATGTTGACGTATGTGTAGAAAGCAGCCATTCTAGAATCAAAACAACTTAGATATTCTGTGTGTATGATGTGTGTGGTGTGTATATAATATATATGTATGTATCTTTTTCTTTCTTCTTCTTCTTCTATATATGCATTATATATATTATGCAGCTCATTTTTCTGTTTGATCAGAGCCTTAATATGATTGATATCAGTATAGACCTGCTATTCAGTCAGATGCTTCAAAAGTGTCTTCAGACTGCTGTCTGGCTTCCATGAACTTGTGGTTTTTTCTAGCCATCTGAGAGTTTATACATTGCATCCAGACAGTGGGTGGTTGTCCCAATGGCCCAGCTGTCTGGAAGATTGCATGCGCTCAATTGCTATTTTGTCGTCAGCTGCCATATTCTATAAAATGCAGATTTATTCATTTATTCGTCTAAAATCTGGTCATTGTTTTATCTGAATACATTGAGTATGAATTGGCTATTCATCGCCTTGGTCTGAGATGATTGTTGGATATTTGGGGTCTGCTGCTGTGCCTCCATCTTAGTTTGCCATGATGTGGCTTTTTGTGTAGAATAGATGTACCGGTATAAGTCATGGGCTGAGGACAGTCTGAGGACAGTCACTATCTGTGTAGCAAAGGACAATGTAATTTGGTGTTGGCTGACTTGAAACCTGCTCTCTGTAATCTCTGGGTATATTAACACATTTTTTTGCTTGGTTTTCTTTGATCATGGTGAAGTTGGTGACAATGGTTATGATTGCAGTGGTGGTGGTGGTAGAGTAGTGATGCTTGCATTTTGCATGTCTTGCTAATGACAGGCTAAAAAAATATCAGCCAATCAATCAATCAATCAATCAACCACTGATTTCTTGTAAGCATATTGATATTTTTCATTGAAGTATCATTGTTTTATCAACTGTTGATGGTGTTGAATAAAATGTCAAAGAATATAACGTTGAATTGTTGCTCATGGTTGTTGTGCTTGTGTTTGACAGTGTCCTGTGGACCTGGATCTTACTACAATGTCTCCTTGGATCGCTGTGTCATCTGTTTCCCGGGAACTTACCAAGATGAACAAGCGGCTTTTGAGTGCAAATCATGTCTTTCAGGCACCACAACCATCGAAAAGGGTGCCACAAGCATCAGTCAGTGCATTGGTAAGTTTTCTAGCTCATTTTTTCAATGGATTAGACTTATTTAGATGTCTTCTAAAGCCAAAATTGTAAGTTTATCTGTAGGCTAGTTTCTGGCTCCTTTATTTCAGTGAATCGAACTTGATCATTAGATTACTTCAATTTTGGGCAGTGTGTATGTTTGTCTATGGATTCAATTAGAATCACCTAATTCGGTTACATCTATGGAACAGTATTGAGTTCTCTTCCAAAGTCATAACTCTGGAGGAACATTGAAAACACGGCTTAATTATTTTATCAGTGACTGCTTTGTGGCTCATTTTTTGAACGATTCTGATTAAATGACTTCCATAATATAATATGATAATAATATAGCGGGCAATAATATTAGCCTATGTAATTAATAATGAAATTGTAAAGATTAGAGTGGTTAAGTGTTTAGGTTAGTTTTATTGCTCCATGTTAACGAATGAATGAATAAAATGAACAGAAGAGATAATACTATGTAAAATATTTTAGTAGTAAAATTGTGAACATATATTGGGTAAATTTATTGCCTCATTTTAATAATCTTATTACTTCTGTTTAATAATTAAATAAATTATATGGTGATCATTACTCTAAAATTAGTAATAAAATTATAACAAATATATGGGTAAACTTTTTAGTGTTATTACTCTCTTTTAAAAGAATAAATAATATTGTGGATAATAATCATGATATGTAATAAGTTATTAAAATTGTAAAGATAAATATGTTGTGAGTAAATGTTTAGGTGAGTTTAATAGCTCCTTTCCCCAGCTGCTTTCATCAGGTAATTAATCGGAGTGATCTTTTTACCTTATAATCATACTTCTGATGACGCTTCTTTAGAAGTTTGTGAGCAGATGTTTTACTATATGATAGCGAAATGTGATAGCAACATGTTATTCGTGTTGATTGATGTAGCTCATTTTCTATGATGTTCTAGACATTGATGAATGTCTTTCAAGCCCTTGTTTGAACCAGGGTCAATGCCACAACGAACATGATCGATACACATGTGACTGCCTACCAGGATATTCCGGTAAATACCTTTCCAACGCTGTTTATAATCTTCCACCTGATACCCAATCTGTCTGACTAAGGCTGGTGATCATGCATGTGAATGACAATTTCTTCCTGGATGGCAGTGATGGTCGTTTTGTGGTGCTAGTGGTTGCTGTGTTGGTCTTAGGTCCTTAATGTTGTTGGTGGTAGTACTATGGTGGCAGTGTTGTTAATGGTGGCGGTTGTGGTATTGGTGGCCGTGATGGTAATGGTGGCACTGATGGTAAAGGTTATGGTCATGGTGGTAGTTATGGTGACATTGATTGTAATGGTGGCAGTTGTGGTAATGGTGGCAGTGATGGTAATGGTGGCAGTGGTGGTAATAATGGCAGGCGTGATAATGGTGGCAGTTGTGGTAATGGTGGCAGTGATGGTTATTGTGGCAGTAGTGGAAATGGTGGCAGTTTTTATATTGCTGGGAAAAGGATTTTTTTCACTATATTTAGACCGAAGGGCTTTAGAAAAATCTAGTAAACTTTTTGGCTGGGAAAATAGTATCTGTTTTCACGGGATTTCAACCGAGGACCAAAAAAGGGTCATCAACTTTTTGGGTCGATTAAATCGTATATTTCACATCATTCTGGATCAAGTTTCTGCGCCACAAAGCCTAAGTTATTTTTTGCCCCACACCCCCAAGAACTGAAACCAGACTCCGCCCATGGCCCAAAGACAGGTTCATTGGCTTTAAGTCACCTGGGGATGAGATGAGTGGTGAGGTGGTTTCCCTGTTGCCTTCCTCACGTACAATTGTGGATGAGCAACTTGTCAAAGGTTGCTATGCAGTGGCTTGAGGTAGATTCAAACCTGCAACCCTTTGGTTACAAGGCACAGGATATACCGCTGCACCAACGCATCCAACGACTGAGTGATAAGCCTTAGCAAACAAATCAGATCTAAGCTTTGATTTGAATGAGTCCACTGAGGCGGTCAACGCAATGTCCAGTGAAAGACTGGACTGACCACAGCAATATTATTTTGCAGATGGTAAAAAACATAAGTTGTGTTCTGTATCATAGGTGTTCAGTGCGAGGAGCAAGTCTACGACTGTAAGGTTCATTCATGTCTGAACGGAGGGACTTGCATTCCCGATGGACCAGACAACTACACTTGCAACTGTCGATCAAGCTATTCAGGCGACTACTGCCAGTTCTTCACAGGTTCACACTTCATCTTCAACCATCTCCAATCATTTCTCTATTGATGTAATCTTCCTACCTTCAGTCACTACTAACTCCTTACATTCCTCCTCGTTGCTTGCGTTCATCGGGCACAAGTCTTTTATCTGAACCTCGATGCAAAACAGTTATGGGCTTGCGTGCATTCCATGCCTCTGCACCCAGGGAATGGAATCGGCTTCCGCTCTCTCTTCGAAGCTCAATTTCACTTCCTTCCTTCAAAAAGCGGCTAAAAACTTACTATTTCTCCTTGGCTTTCAAGCATTTGGATCTTTAATTGCATCTTCATCTGGCGGCTGACTATCCGCGCCTCAGATTCACATTTCGGTGTGACATTGCGCGCGTTACAAATTTATTTAATAATAATAATAATAATCAGTGCCTTCATTAAACTAGACATTATCCTTGTTGCGGTTTGAAAACACTGTGAATGATGTTGCCCTCCTCCATTATCCAGACTTGGGGATTGGCACTGCCTGAGCGAGAACATTGGTGGAGTTATTAAAGGCAGTGCTGTAATAATTGTGTATGTAATTGCCCTACTATGCTGGACTTGTCCCTTTTGGAGTGCCTATTGCTCCAACAAACTTACCCTCAGTGTCATTGCCCATTGAGGTAACATTGTATTGTATATTTACTTTAGGAACAATAAATAATTTTGATTGATTAAGCCTAATAATAACAGTGACGATAGCTTCAATTCACACGGATGATACATATCCCTGCCTCAGACTCATTTCTGTCCAAACTTGTGAGAATATATAAATTTTTGTCATAATAACAGTAACTACTTTTGACTACTTTGGCTACTTTAGGTTGCTCTAGTCCTTGCAAGGTCATGGATAGGTGCTGCTGCACTTTCCGGAAACCCCGTGTTGTTGAGGCCATAGATCTAGAGCAGCGGTTCTCAACCTTTTGTGGGGCATGATGGTGTAGTGGTGGCATCGTTGCCTTGAAGCCAGAAGGTTCGAGGTTCGAATCCACCTCAAGTCGCTGCGTAGGGACCTTGGGCAAGTCCTTCACTCGCAATTGCTCAGCGCCTTTGTGTGAAACTCCAATGCAGTGTCCGCTCTACAGTGCCTCTGAGTAGATTGCTTGAGGGGCGCTATAACAAGTGCGCATACAAACAAACAAAACAAACAAACTTTTGATTACTTTTGACTACTTTTCACTGCTTTGACTACTTTTAGCTTACTTTAAACATGTATGTGTTTTATTTCAAATTCCTATCAAACTGTTAATTTTTACCTACTGTTTAAGATGTGATTTCCATGAGAATATATGATATTGATTTGTTTAAGTTTGATGTGGAGTGATATCTTGCAATTTTTCCAGTGGATGGTGGATGGAGTGACTGGTCGGAGTGGAGTGCGTGCAGTAAATCTTGTGACGGTGGATTTAAGAAGCGCAGTCGGTCATGTGACAGTCCGATACCGAGTCACGGAGGAGATCCGTGTCCAGACGCAGCTGTGGAGGAGATGGTCTGCAATCTCCAGCCATGTCCTGGTTAGTCTCGAGCCATAGTCATGGCTGTGACATGGCATTATAGATTTATGCAGTGCAGTGGTTCCCATTTTCAAAACCTTTTTGACCTAGCCGCCTAAGGGCCACTTTTTCTAAGTTGGAGTACACGAGGGCCACTTTTTCTTAATTAATTGAAGGACATTAGGGGCCACAAGACCAAAATTTAATTAACTAGAAGGATATAAAATTGTTATAATTGATCAAAAATAGAATGTTTGGTGTTATTTATAGATGTCAAAATAAAATAATTTGTACTAGAAAATAATTATGTGTTCTGTTCTGTTCAAATTGTCAATTTTTCATATAGTTTTGTTAATTCTTTGAGAGATGAGGGCCATTTTTGGCCCGCGGGCCACAGGTTGGTTACAGCTGATGTAGTGCCTTTTTTGTCCTGTTGTATGTCACACAATAGCAGTGGTGGTAATGATGTTGATTATACATACCTTGCTTTGCCTTGTCTTACCTTGTGTGAGTAGTAGAGTGCGTATTTATGTACAAAGTTCATTCATGCCAAATATCTGCAAGTTTTTACAAAGTTCTGGGCTTTGTAGAAGCTCGGAGGTATATGACAACTAAAAAGTTAATCACACGTATCAATATTAGTTGTTGAAAAATGTGAACCACTGTTTTGGAACTCCCTGCCCAGTCTATCAGTTCAAGAATAAATGAAAGTTCATTTTTGAATGCGCTTCTCTGAGCTACTGCTCGGTCATGTGCATTTTCTACGGTGTTACGGGTTTATTTTTTCAATCAATGTATTGTTCAAAACTCTGGTTTTTTTAATAGATGTATAGGATTTACTATGGACAGTTGGACACCATAGCAATGGATTGATCGAAGAATCTATGTATTATGTAATGTGATGACTAACAAAATATTTAAATGGGTTGAAGTCATTGTGGTGAACCTATTAACCAAAACGTTCTTTACCTTTTGGTTTACCCATTTAAACCATTGCATGCGGTTGTCTAAACTACGCACTTTTGTCATAAGTGGTGATCACTGATCAGTGAAGTATATTGATGGTTGAATGGATGGATAGATGGATTTATTCATTTATTGGTATTACCATGGAATGAAATTAAGTTGCATACATGTCCTGCGTTGTAGAATGTCGGAAGCTGCGGCGTCCTTACCAGGGCATCATCCACTGCGAGGTGAACGTGACAGAAGACGTGACACACTGCACCATCAAGTGTCAAGATGGCTACACATTCCATGGCACAGTGCTTCCAGTCTACACTTGCGGGGGCTCCACGTCCCACATCTGGCCGCACGAATCCCCAGACAACCCGAGAGCATTGCTGCCTGCTTGTATAGGTACAATTTACTATAAATTTTTATAGCACCTCTGTCAGAATGCCTAAGAAAGAATTTTGTAGCAAAAATAAAGTTCAGTTGAGCGTCAACAGTTATATTCTTACCATAATAAAAAAATTAGAACCAGCCCGCACTTCTTGCATATAGGAGCCATGAGACAATGTCTCTAAACCAGTGGTTTCCAACCTCTTTTAACTTTAGGGCCACTTTTTCTAAGTTGGAAGACATGAGGACCATTTTTCTTATTTGAAGGACTTTAGAGGGCCACAATGCTAAAATATAATTAACTAAAAGCGTATAAAATTGTTATAATTGAATCAAAGGCGCTGTAATAAATGCGCGCAGGACAAAAGTGCGCAGACAAATGCGCGCAGCAAAAGCTCGCAACCAAAGCGCGCAGCTACCCCGACAAGTATCTAATGATGACTAATAATAACGATTAATAACGTACCGCCTAAGGCTAAATTATTGGGTGTGTTAATACGATATAGAACAGGACCATGTTAATTAAATGCGAATATTGTCGATTTAACGTCTAATTACAATTTACAGAGCTTCCGACGTCTGCAGGCGTTGGTTCCAACACATGGAACCATTCCGTTGGATGAATTCTTGCGTGAAGTGGCTCACAACGTCAGCATATAAACTGGTCTTACTTTCACTCGCTTAGTTTATCAACTTTGCGAAATAGAAGGACAATTTATACCCTGCTTTAATTATATTATAGTTTATTTTTATAGTCTAATATGTGACTTGTGTTCATGTGCCTGCCTACAGCTTGGCTTATAGTACTAATGAACTTTCGGAACATTCACAACAATTTCTAGTTTAAATAATGTTCAATAATTCCTATGCTTTGTTGTGTCTAAATTTTTACAAATCTAGTTAATTTTGAGTAAAATTAAATGCTGCTAATCAAAATAATAATTATGTCTATTTGTTGTTGTTGCACATAATTTCTGCGTGCATTTGTCGTGCGTGCTTTGTTACTGCGCTTTGTCTGCGCGCTTTTGTCCTGCGTGCTTTTGACGGGTCACCGAATCAAAATAGAATGTTTTATGTTATTTGCAGATTTCAAAATAAAATAATTTGTAATAGAAAATAATTATGTGTTACTGTTTTATTTCTATCCTGTCCAAATTGTCAATTTTTTAAAATGTCTTTGTTAATTCTTTGAGAGATGAGGGCCATATTTTTAGGCCTGGCGGGCCACTTTTGGCCCGCAGGCCACGGGTTGGGAACCACTGTCTAAACTATAGAGGGCTATTAAAGTTGTGTGTTGGTAAAAATTGAGTAATGGAAGAGCTGGTCAATAGTGAGATATAGAAATAGCATGTCAGTAATGAAGCATAAAGCACTATATAGAGACAATGTATGTAGGAGTTGCAGACAGTTATAAAAAATTATGTCGATAATAGTGTTGTAAAATAAAGATTTCTAATAATACTATGCTGATAATAATGCAGTCATAAAAATGCTGATCAAATAGAGTCATAGCAACAGTGTTTATCAAACAAAACCATAATAATGATGATACAATGTTGCTCATAGTAATTTTCATGAACCCATTAAAAAAAATGTCAATTGATCTTTAGCAAATGCAAAAATCGTAGTATGTTAATAAAAACAGCACTGAGTTATTGAGTCCATGATGCATTGGCCTTTTGCAAGTGAGCAACAAGAATTAAAATTTGACTAACATTGGCCATTCACAAGTTGTTACAAGAATTAAAATTTGATTTCTAAGTGAATGACAAGAATTTAAAATTTGACTAACATTATCCATTCACAAGTTGTTACAAGAATTAAAATTTGATTTCTAAGTGAACGACAAGAATTTAAAATTAACATTATCCATTCACAAGTTGTTACGATCAGAATTAAAATTTGATTTGTAAGTGAGTAGCAAGAATTTAATATTTTATTAACATTGACCACTTTCAAATGAATAGCAGGCTTTAAAATTTTATTGGCGTTGTCTATTCACAATAACTGAGTAACATGAATTTGTATTTGAATGCAGAGAAGCTGAAGCCTGAGGAGATAACGTACGAATTCCAGTCGTCACTGTCTCTTGAGTGTACGTCGGAGGAAACACGTGCCGCTCTTCAGCAGATCATCCAAGACCAGGCCACGGAAATGACAGAAAATTTGGAATGCCTGAAACAAGGCACCTGCTCCCTCAACGCTCCTCACATCACCGGCTGTCACACTGGCGCAGGCAGCTCAAGACGCAAGAGACACGTTCCACAACAGAAGAGCGTTAATGTCACGGTATCTCTGACCTACCATGTCAATGATGTCCCATCATCACGCTTTAAGAGAAAAGGTTAGCTTAATTTATTAAAATTAATTGCTTTTTGCAGGTGTCTGGTATAGGTAGCTTAGTTTTGTGTTGACTTTGGCTGCAGTCAGTAACATATATAAATTTAGTGAATTGCACTCTTTGCTTTGACCTTGACAAAACTGCGGTGCTATATAAATCACATTAACATTATTACAAATTTTAAAATTTAATTATATGATATTACTAAGGTTAATTACTGTTATTATTGTTATTATTATCCACTATAGTTCTAATCAACGGGAATCAAAAAAATTGGCCAGGGACAGTAACATCGTGAATCGCTGCGTTTTGTCCAATTCTGGCATTATTGTTTTTGTTATGATTATTATTATTGTTATTATTATTTATAATTATTATCTTCATTATAATTGCTGCTGTTGTTGTTGTTGCCGTTGGAGGTAATATTATTTCACGCTGTTATTTATTATGCTCATGAAGGACTTGCTTGAGCCACAGTCTCGAAAGAGGCTTGAACACACGCATCACATCACAGTGAATGCGTTGAAGCCAATTGTTTAGAATGCTTACCTATTAATGCGTGAAATATGTCTTTGGTTACTGCATAGGAGGAACGGGCAAGTCCATCACTCACAATAAAATTGATCATTGACATCAATTGATTCGTCATTTAATAATCGCTTATAAATGCAGAATTAATATAGATATGCATTCACGGATAGGAGTGGTTCACTGACCATAATATATGCTTAATGTATGTAAATTATGTTGAGAACTATTATATAACAGACTGTGCTCTGATTGGAAAGTATAAATAGAACATTATAGTAGAACCAATCAGAATACACAGGAATAATACATTATGTGTACGTATGTGCATATTTGGAAATGATGATGATAATAAAGTTTGTTGGACTCAAATCTTCGACTGAGTACGAGCTCGAGTGAGCCGTGAGCTATTGTCGGAGTGTTAGTTTAGATGCAAGATATGAACAAATGAAACATTTAGGTCTGTCAAAAGTGCTGCTGCCTATTTATCGTACCTTGCGATCAATATCATTAAATGATTACAATGCTCTTTGTAGATGGTGACTTGGATCGGACGAAGGAGCAGGTGATGAACCTCGGAGCTCAGCTTATGAAGGAATCTGAAATCGGTTCACTCTTCGTTGAGTTCAACGGGTCAAAGGTCGTAGTCGACTCAAAACAGATTTCAACGTTCAATTCTGTCACGTGCCAACCGGGAACAACACCATCAGAAGACGGACTGCACTGCTGTATGCTCTGCATTCTAGTGACAATAAAATAGAATATTCTGTGTTTATCGACCAATTGTTAACCACATTTTGGCTTGCACAATAGTTTAAAAATGTTGCGCCATAAATTCACAAGTTGTCCAAGGCATTGAGATAGTCATTTCATTATGGTGTACATGATAAATCATTTTTTAGTTATTTGTTTATTAATTTATACTGACAAGTGCACTTTAAGATTGGGTGATAGAGTAGTGACAGATAATAAGCTTTTCAGAAGTCCAGTTTAACTGTTTGGCAGCCGGCAAGGTGCTCATCTCTCCTACTATTTTGCAATTGCTCCAAAGGGAGTGGAAGGCTGAACTAGTGGGTATCAAACCCACGTCCTTCTGATCTTCATGCCAATGTGCTACCATCCAACCATTCCCGTCCTCTATGTTTATATTAAGCAAACAGACTCACCTAACAGTAGCATTATACAGGAATTTAAGTTAATAATTCAAATACCTGTATTTTTATTTTAAAATCAATGGTATTTAAAGAACACTGACTTTCACCTACTCCCTACAGATTGATAGACTCTAGATGTAAGCGTTGCATCTATTAGGCAGCCTATAATTCTCAATAAACAAATATTGATTAATTGATTGGCAATCACTTGTAAGCGATATTTTACCAACAATTCCTGGCTGTGTTTTTTGTGGTCCAACTCGGCCCGTCATCCTTCCAGGGGTTATGTTTGCACAAATTATCTAGTGACTGGTTTCATTTTGACTGATCGAACATTGAGATAGATAGACTTCTGGCTAAATATTGAATGGTTAAAAATGAATGGAATAGCATTGACTAGTTAGAAGCCTTTGGTTGTATACTGTCTATTGAAATATTGGCTGATTAAGTGTTTCAGAAACCTGGATAGATAGTGAAGGGCCTTAATTTTAATTCTTTAAATCCTGCCTGACTGTAAATTTACTGGTTGCATATTGTATTGTATCTATTATGTTGACTGGTTCATGTTGACTGGCATAACATTATTGACTGGCTTCTGTTAATTGTAGTTGCATGTGCTCCTGGCAGTTACTACTCGAATGATCATCAGCTGTGCGTTCTCTGTGAGATTGGCTTCTTTCAGCCAAACGCTGGCAAGCTGAAATGCAGTCCATGTCGCGACGAAATGGTCACTTATGGCAGAGGAGCCATCAGTCCACTTGAGTGCTGTATGTCACCCAATTCATACTTTCTCTTACTTCTAAATGAAAATTATCATCATTATCATCATCGTGATTATCGTCATCGTTGTCGTCATCGCCATTATCATCATCATCGTCATCATTGTCATTTCCATTGTTCATGTATTAAGCCTTATTTATTAAGCGGTCTAAGGTTTCAAGACTGAGCAATAATTAATGATGACGTTGCAAGGTCCCTACATGAGGAGGATGGCAATGCTGATTTATCTAATATATCTTTCAATGTAGCTAAGCATTGCTTAAAAGGTTCTTTGCATTCTATTTTTTCATATCTATTTTGCTGGTAAAAAACTTTTGGCATTGTTGCCTCAAATTGAAGTCAAGCTAATCATTTATTGATATTTTATAGCGTTGTGACGGTTTTCGCAGTCATTGATGGATTTATTTTGCATGTTTTTCTCAGATTTGAATGGAACTATGCCACCAGACATTCCTGAAGACTATTACCCGAAAGGTAGGCCTACACTCTTTATTAATGTCTTTCTTTACCTTAGAAAACTCATCTCTTTCAACTTGCTTAGCCTGGCTCCTCGTGTCTCTGATCTGACGAATTTGCGACATGATTTTTCCAATGAATTATGATTTTTTGACTTGGTTCGGACTTGAAACGATCATCGACTATTGTCATAAGTACTACGATGTTGGCAGCTTAGAAAGTATCAGAGGAATTAATTGTAGCAAACATTGACTGATGTCTTGGGACTTTACTGTGGCTTTGTAGAAGTTTCTAGATTAGATTTAGGTAAGATTAACTTTTTGAAAGTCTACTTGCACTTCTGGGTTCATTTTCAAGTAGCCCAAAACGAATACTTAAGTGACAGTAGTGATTGAGAAATGATAATTAGAAATGAAATATTGTATTTTATATAGCTCTTAGTGTGTCGAATTCAGGCTCTTCAACATTTATATAGAAAAACTGTTGTTTTCTGACAAGATCATTTCTACTATTTCACTCTTCTCGTCATTTAGTCTCTCTCTTTCACTCATAGAGTATTCTGTTTGACCTTAACTAAATCTTCCTTCTCTCAGAAATGTTCCCTCATATACATGTATGTACCGGTACATGACTTATTGTATTTATTATGCTAGCCATGAACATATGAAGATGCTCCACTCTCAGACTTTAACTGAAGCTCATTGTGCCCTAACCATCTTCACGGCATAATCTTCCATTGCATTTGCGTACTGTTGCACTCGACCCTGTGATGTGCAAACATTTTCAAACTGTATTAAAAGACACTTGATTGTGCGCAGTGTTTTTGTTAGGTCCTTAAAAGATGCTATTATCTAGTTAAATACATAGTTGGAGACACCCATTATTTTGTGTCGTACTATTCAACATAGCCTACGGATATTTTATTTTGTTTAGTGCCCCAAAAAAGAAGTGTAATGCATCATCAATATTTTTGCTTTTGTATACAAACAAGCTGATTGTTACAACTTTGTAATTATTTAATTGACAAACACTAGTTGTTTTTTAACTTTACAGAACCTCTTTCTAGAGACCTACACGCTGCTTTTGCAATCGTTGGAGGTGTTATTGTGTTTGCCATTGTTGTATTCATCTTTGTGTTCGTTATTACATGGAAAAGGTTAGTTATTCACGTCAATCAAAATAATTGAAACGTGCATAAAGTTATTTGTGTAATTTTAAATTTTGTTTAGCCTACTAGTTTTTGTTTGCAGTGCAACCTTTAGATTCGCCTTTCTCTTTTTTTGTACAAGATGAGAGAGAAGGGGGAAGCTAAGCAGTTAGCTTAACAGTGGTGAAGTTAATTTACATTTAATATTTACATAATTAATTTTGAAATTTAAAGGAAAGGAGTTTTAAGACAACAGTGAGATTTTTATCTCGAATTTCTATGCATATCAGATCCAATTCTTGTGCAAAAAAACACGTTTTGTCTACATTGCTGTAGCAACCATGATTGCAATTTCAAAAATGTAAATGTAATCATGATAATAAACACTTCACGAACAAGACACTGCATTTGAACAAAGAGAACCTCCTAACACCTAATGGAAAATCTAGACCTCTATTGTACTGACGCCTCTTAACGATAGAGCATTGTTTACCAGCGTCTTTTATTGTTAATGTCAGAAATCTTTTTGGTGAGTTATCACTGGCATTCTGATTTGAGAACGTTCTTGTGGAATAATACGTTTCAGAGTTACTACATTAATAAACATGTCTAATGTTCGTACAAACATATCTACTTAGTTACATGCATTCATATACAAGCATAGGTACATATAGAGACACACATACATAAATGCATGATGTATGATTCATTACGTAATATTTATGGCACAATATAAATGTTTGTTCCTTGAACGGGTGCTATAGCAAATGGGGAAATAAATAAATAAATATGTTATTATGATTTTATATTATGATATAATTTAGCATAAAATAATGTGTGATGTGTAATTATTTGTTGTTTTATTTTGAAGGAATAGACGTCAAAAAGACTACAGTCCAAAGACGGCTGGAATGAGGACACGTTGGGCTGGGCAGACCCACGAACAGGTCCACCTGTGCGCCGTGGGATCGCTCACCGAAGAAAAGGCTTGAAGATTGCTTAGCTTGGACTGTAGCGTCTAGAGTTGTCGCAAATTTCTGATTGCTGCGCATGCTTTCAGGTTTCACTGCTATCTGAAGCCCCGGTAATGCTATTTTTCTCATATGTGTTTAAATTCTGGACGTGGAGTGATGAGAATTGGATGGTAGTACGAGAAGACAGATCTTTCTAACCAGTGGTCCTGTTCGAGGCTTTAAAGGCGTCAATCGGAGAGCAGACTTTTCGGGTAACTTGCTTTCTCGAAGAATTCGGTCAATCTTTGAATGTTGTACCTTGTTATTAGTTATTAACTCATCAGTTGTGGGTCATGTGCTTATTTATTCTCGAGAGCATTTCTATGTTTATATCGTCAAGAAAGCTTCTAAGTGACATGTTGTGGTCTGAAAGCTTTGGCCAAGGAGTACAGAAGCGTGTTGATAGGCTGTGAAAGCCTTGTATGGATTCAAAGAGAAATCACCGTTGAGAGATGCACGAAAGGCATTTTCAAGTTGTTCAGATGTACAGTACATAACTACCTACATAATTATATTCATGCATACACATTACACTGAACACACCCTTACATTCCTGCTTGCATACATAAATACATACATACATACATACATACATACATACATATTATAAATATTTATGCACATACATACATACAGTTATGCATACATACTGACATGCATAAATTCATGCCTATATACATAGATGTGTACATAGACACAATGACACATGTATGTGTAATTGAACATACATGCATATATGCATGTGCATACGTGCATGCATTCAAACATCCATATAATATGTGTGAGGATGCGATGGGCCACTCTAATGGAGGTGGTAATAACCGAGGGTGAAACAGAGATGTACATAAATTGCATGTATATTAACCGACGTACATATGCACATATGGATATGAGATACCGTATGGTGAGTGTACTGACCACCTTTATAAACAATTATTTATTGATCTTTTGAGCAAAGCAGAGTGTTACAAGCTGTGTACTTGATTTCTAGTGTAACGCTTGAAGTGGCTTCAGTGTAACCTTTGAAAAGTTCTCATTGTGATCTCCGATTGATAGATTTCTTGCGATCAATAATTAATTACGCTGATTGGAGCTAATTAGGATTCATTGAGTTGTCGCGCTGTAAATAGCTTCGATGGTGATTTGTTTTCGCACTGAATCTGCCATTCATCTGAAGTAATTCATGATTTCTATGAGATGTGGTTAAGAGCCTGAGTGTTTCTAGTCTTTTGGAAAAGTCTCCCTGACAAGACTCCTATAGGAATGCAGGCATCTTTTGGAAAAGTCTGCTCAAAGAGACTCCTTTAGGAATGCGGAAGTCTTTTAGAAAAGTCTCCTTAAAGAGTCTCCTCTATGAATGCTTGAGTCTTTTGGATAGTCTCTCTGAGGAGACTCCTTTAGGAATGCAGGAATCTTTTGGGAAAGTCTGCCTAAAAAGACTCCTTTGGCTGCACTGGAGTTATGACTCACTGTCAGTCTCTATTGATGAGAGGCAGAATTCATTTCGTTCATTCTTTCCTTTCGAGAATTTTTTTAGCACCTCTTCAAGAAGGCAGAGGAGATGCTACGGTGGGTTTGTTTAAAACTACAAAGACAGGAAGATGGAGGAGTGGATTGATCAGGATAAAAAAAATGAGCTCTGTTGCAGCTGAACCATTAAGGGACAATTCTATAAATGTTTGATTACAATTACAACTGGATTTAAATCTGTTGGTTCAAAGCAGATGTAGTGTTCCATCAGTGCAACTGAAATGTTTCTTCAGTGTTGCACATCTTTCTAGCTGTTGGCCAACCATAAGAGCAGAACATTAAGAAGAATTCTAAGCTGCGCTATTTACTTTCAAAACTACACTCATGGCATACCTTGCTCTTAGTGAAGTCAGAGAAAGATGTGTGGTCCTGAGGGTCAGGGACTTGGGGTTGACCAAGTGCTACAATATTAATGGGGTGAAACCTCAAAGGCTCTTTATGAGACTTACCAATACATTGCTAGTTTCACTGACAGTTGTTATGTCATTTCAACCTATTTCAGCTATGACAAGGAAGTCAGGTGGTTTATTTGTAAACTAATGTATTTAAACTTGTAGCTAAAAAAGTTAATAGTGTGATAGTAAAGATGTTTAAAATTTTCGTGTATGAAACTGTACAGTTTATGAAGTGTAGGACATAAAGTGGCTGCAAGCACGCTAGAATGGAACTCACTTTTACGCGCAGAAGGTTTAGAGAAGCAGTTATTTATTTATTGGCAGATAATTATTTATGAGTTGATCTTAGAGAGCTATCTGAGTTAGTAACGTTTTTTGGGACAGGGAATATCAGTTACCTCTGTGATAAGGACTTTAGACAGCTGCATGATGCACTTCTGAACAACTATCTCTCTTTTTAGTGTGATAGAATAGTTGTAGTCATGAGAAGCCACAGTCTTCTCTTGAATGTTGATTCTTATGCTTAATAATTAATCTCATAAGCTGTCATGTGTTCTGCTTATCTGTATATTGTTGACAGTTGTACTTTGGTTAATAAACCGACTTGTGTCGAGCTACATAAAGCATATGTCATGATGGGTCTTTATCTACAATGTTCATGTTGCCAACAGTATGAAATTGTCCGTAGCAAAAGCAGGTCAAGTCGTCAAATTGGTGCATATCTGAATGTGGGCATTTCAACTCTTGTTGTTAATTGTGCATGGTTTTACAGTCAGCCATTCGTGTAAGTAGTTCTTCAGCTATGACTCCTGTTAACCGTGACACTTATAGAACTTAGAAGATCGTAAAATTTAGCAGTAGCCTATCTGTGTCATAGCTGTGCACAGCTTTCATTGCAGATACTTGGTATGCATCGGAAAATGTCTGCTGGGTGTGATACAGTCAGAAATTTAATGATGTGCCACTGATTTTTTTTATATTGCTAATTTTCCATCGTAGAATGCTGTGACTTCTGCCAAAACTGTTTTGATGTTTTTTAGGCTTCAGTGAATTGCTGCCAGATTATTAGTTGTGATTACGCAAATTTGACGTTGGTAGCAGCAGAATGTGTGCATTTTAGGATTTCTCTAATCTATCGGGTTTTTATTATTGGTACATTGCTTGATAATTGTAGTGTTGTGTTTTAAAGCCTTTTTGGGGTTTCAACAGTGTGGAGGTATGTCTTAGACTTGCAACTCCTGGTAAGCAGTTTCTATGTTGTGAGTTGGGTTAGTAATTTGCATTTGCTGACGATCGTACACTTGCAGGCCTCTCATATTGGACTATTTGGAGAATAACTATTCAAAATAGGCACTACTCAGAGGGTTATTAGAAGCTTCTGTATGAGAACTACTTCTGCATGTATTGCTGCTTAGCCTTAAATGTTGTGGAATTTGAATACCATAATGTGTAAGTTTCCAGTCTGAAATTATACTCCCAATGCAAATACTGGTCGCATCTGCACGCCAGATCAAACATATGGCGGAAGTTATGAAATTTTAGTCAAACTTATAAAATTATTTTGAGATCAACAAAACCAATGATGATCAATTTTTGCCTCTTGCAACTTGACACACTTGATCTTTGTAATTATGGTACTGAAGCTTAGACATGTCAGCGTGCTTTATATTATGATTCAATATTAACTGCTGTTCGTGCATTATTCTTGATTTACTGAAATAAACACCAGCACCTATGACTTGTACTTGAATTACAGTGAAAATTCCAATTTGTGCCCAATGTGCTTTTAGAGTTCTGTTACTTACAGAAAAAGATTTTAAAAAGTGTTTAACTTAAGCCGCCTACAAGTTCTCTAGCAGGAGAAATTGGCATTTTGCTAGAATATAGTTGTAATTTTTGTCTTGGTGTCAGAGAGTTATGACTGTGTGCTATTCACGGAAGATGCATAGAATTTGGCATGCTAGTTAAATGTTCTGCATATATTGGGAGATAGAAGTATCTGATATGATAAGAGTATGTGAGGCAGATACACACTAATTTTATTTAATCAAATCTGAGAACATGAAGCTGTTTTAAATGACATTGTTATAGCACAATGCCGCATTGGTGTCTGCCTGTGAAACAGAAGAACACTTGAAGAACGTTTCTGTAAATAGAGTATTGGCAAATAAAGACAGTTGATTTGATTAACCACCGGCTTTTGTGCAATGTGATAACTTTGAAGAGAAGCCTTTGAATTAGATGAATAAATGTGCCAGTTGATTTAATTCTTTTCTTCAAATATTTTATTCCCATTGCAACAGAAAAAAGATGTGCATATTCATGTATTCGGTACTCTATACTCTAAAACTATATATTTGTTTTTTAACGTTAATTTAATAATTTTTTGAAATAATATCATGTAATGGTTTTCTTAAAAATGTGACAGAAACTCTAGTTTATTGTGAAGTATTGTGAAGGCATAGAATTTTTTGTTTGTTACGATACCTGAGTATGTTAATCACGTGTTTGTTATATACAGGTGACACATCTTCCAGGTTGAGAACTTTGGTAAAAATTTGGTGACTGTTGATTTTCTCTGACTTTGTAAGCAGTTGACACTTTCGAAATTTCACCAGTCTTCTCTTAGTTGCTTATTTTGGTTTGATTTTCAGCACGCTAATTTCCTATCATCCAGTCTAATAATGTAATCATGTAATGTAGTATCTATTACCTAGGAAATCGCTGAAATGGACGAAACTTGTGTGCAATACCTTCACAGTTGTGTTCTTACTCTTATTATTACTTTTTAAAGTAGTTATAATCCCTCAGGGTATTAAAATTATGTATGGAGACAGTAGAATGGACATCTGGAACAGGTTTTCCCTTGGCAGTATCTGACTGGGCAAACAAGCCACAAAAGACAACTGTGCTCAAGCATTAAATGGCAACTTCTATGCCCTGGAAAAGATAACAAGTTTCTTTCTGGTCTCCAGTTATTATTATTATTATAATTACTATTATTAATGGAGTGTTATTATCTAAATGCCTTTGCTAAAGGATCCCTAGGCCAATTTTTGCTTTTAGATCTCTTGGTTAGATATGGAAAGCCACTGATGTGGTTTATATTTTCCAGAACTTGATGAGCACTTATGTCAAAACTGAGCACTTTTAGTGTCGAATGTTTGAGTTTGTCTAAAACCAACATATGACAAACCTAATCAAACTTGGAAACGTCTGCAGTACAGTGTCGTTAATGTTTGGTTCTAAGCAAAATGCTTTAAAATTGCATAACCGATTTCAACAGAACCAGTTTTAATCTGGAAAAATTGCAGGCTTTGGAGAGGAAGCAATGTGAATCGGTAGGAATGCTTGTGGATGATAATGGATACAGATTTGCCTGCAGTTGCGTACTACACTTTTTACTACAGTGTTGACCTTCTTAGAATCTTAGGAATTAAACACGAACAAAGTAAATATTGATGAAATGAGTTTTTAAGCCAACATATTATTTATGTGTAGAATGTTGTATACTGGTAGACTATTAGTATTTGTGTGAGGGTTTAACTATGCTTGAATTTCAGTGATTTATTTTATGTAAAAACCCAAAAGTTTCTGTATTTAGATGCAGCAACATTGTGCATAGTGTATTTATTCGAAAGTTACTTGGCAGACGTCTCTGTACAATTTGTTTCAAGTTACTTTACATATTGAAGTTTTAGACAGTTAAATATGTGATTTTGTGTGTTGTTTTGGATCTGACACTTTAAAGTAACTTCTCTTTTCTATTGATTTTGTGGACAGCAAACATGCTGAATTGAAAAGAAGGAAATTACATGAGTTACTATTGTATAGCTTGTAAGTTAAGAAATTTTTAATAAATGAATTTTTAAACCTTCATATGAGAATTATAAATTTAAGTGCCATTGAAGTAGGCTTAGTTTGTTTCATTGTGCCGTTAGATTTATTTGTTGTCTACATAAAATGTTACGAAATTAAACCAAAGGACTAAGACACAATTCTATTCCCTGCATGCAGTTTCATTTGAAGGTATGTGTAAGCAATTCGACTAATGTTATTATTCTACAAACAATTGCCTTTTATTACAATAAAGTTACTCAGATGCTTGCCAAAGGGATAGGAATATGTTCATTGAATATAAATGGTTCATTATACTTGCTTCTGCTTGCGGTCTTTCCCCTCACTTTTTCAAATCATATCCTGTGTACTAATTTCTACTGAATACTATTGTAAATTGTAAAATTGTGAGATTTTTCTGTGTTGAAATGCCACAGGTGTTTATCCTTATATTAAAACTGATGTTTAAATAGGTTTCTCTAGGGGTGTGGACGCGAAAATTCCCCAGAAAGGACTTCCTCAGAAATGACTTCCCCAGAAAATTTATCTAATATTTAGGCCTACTATTAAAATGAAAATTTCTGAAAATGAAAATTGTTCTAAGCTGCTGTTTATATCATAATATTATATGAACTGATATAACTGCGATAATATTTAGGCCTGCTATTATAACGATATTATTTGCTATTACAATACATGGTGCTAGCATATTATAATGCATATAATCTACTGTAGGCCTAAATATATTATTTGTACAAACATTATATTTTGTACAACTAATGGCTCTTTGGAGTTAGCTTTCAAATTTCAAAATCTTAAATTTCAAAATGTTGGCCTAGTTAATTGTTGTTCAAGTATAATGAAAATTATTTTCATTATAAACTTGAATACTTAGTAAAACACATAATTACTACATACAACACAATACATACCTGGTAGCACACTAGCATTTATATGTAGGCCTATTGGAATTTTTGGCTATGAGAAAATGGCAGTATATCCTGCTTCAGCTTCAAAATTCTTTTTAGGCCAACTTGCTTTGGAGTAATAGAGTAATCCTGAAAATGATGACAGCTTAAAATGCCACTGGTCATTACATTTTGGAAATAAAATTTAAAAAATCAAAATCATTATTATTATAGGTCTAAGTATAATTATTCACTGAAGTCTTCGACCACTCTTGTCAACACCGAAATAGGCCTAGAGCAATTTGTCTTCAAATGCTGCATTATTGTGTGGAAATTTTAAAAAATCACAGTAGGGGCATCCTCAAACCCCCCAATGGCCACCGGTATCACGACAACTCGTCTACCGACAACTCGTCTAACGACAAGTGGTCCCCGGACAATTCCTCTACGACAACTGGTCTACAGACAACTGATTCAGAGCTTGAGAAATGGAAGCTGGATGAAAGTTTTTACAGGTGAAATGGAGGTTGGATTGGTGAAAAAACGCAAGAGAAATGGAATCTGGATGACGGCTCATTTACAGGTGAAATAGAAGCTGGATTGACGAAAATAACGTATGAGAAATAAAAGCTGGATGAAAGTATTTATTGATCTAAAATAGAAGCTGGATGATGAAAAAACGCTTAAGTAATGGAAGCTGGATGAGGATATTTTTTACATGTGAAATAGACACCGGATTTACGAAAATAACGGGTGAGAAATAGGAGCTGGATGAAGGTATTTTTAGATCTGAAGTAGACGCTGGAAGCATGTCGAAATACATGAATAAAATCATCAATCCAGCTTCCATTTAAGCTAAAAAACCATTTTCATAAATCCAGCTTCTATTTCATCAATACTATTCGTCTGTAGACCAGTTGTCGTTAGACCAATTGTCCGGAGACGAGTTGTCGGTAGACGAGTTGTCGGTAGACCAGTTGTCGTGGAACCATGGCCACCATTGCTTGAAGCGTTTCGCGCCTAGGCAATTGTCCATCGGATGCTCGTTCGTTCCCTCCAAAAGCTTGATTTCCCTGGAGAAACCTCGGAGGAAGGCTCGATTAAACACTCTTAAACCTAGTCGATATTATTATCATTTGCCAGTGTTACCACTGGTTATTGGACACCGAGCACGTTTGGGTGAGTAGACCTACGCTCGTTCGTCCTCCTCCAAATACAGGATTCTCCGGAGGAGGGAGACTAGATAAAACACTATCAGTTAAGTCGATATACGCCCAAGTAAGCAAACAAAGTAATATGTCAAAATAATTTCTCTTGACGGCAAACGCCATTATTGTAGAGCCTATGTCGTGAAACTGTTTATCTATGAGCCTAGTCGATATTCGTCATTTGTCACTGTCGGTGTTACTACCATTGGTTATTGGACACCGAGTAGGCCTACGTTTGCGTGAGAAAAATCAGCGTTTTCCAAACATTTTTAGCCACGGAACCCTTCGCGCCCTATTTTCTTGCGGAACCCCAATCCCAACTAAACGCATTGAATCATGCAGAACGCACGGGAAGCAAAGTCTTCTAATAATTATAAGCAGTGGTGTAGTCCTAAAAAATGAAGTGGGGGGACGCCTGGAAATTGAAGTGGGGGGACGCCTGGAAAATTGAAGTAGAAACTGTAGCAAAAAGTGCAATCTTGCAAGAATTTTGCAAAAAGTGGGGGGACGGCGTCCCCCCGCGTCCCCGCCCCACTACACCACTGATTATAAGCCGACATACCAAAATAGCCAACACTAAATTATGGAAAGTTTATTTTTTAAATTATGAAAGATTAAATTGCACTATTTTCAAAACCAGATTTGTGGATCCTACTGAAAGTATGTCCTATATGAGGTTAGAATGTGAAAGCTCATTGGAATTCTGCTTCATTCGCGAAATGGAGGGTGTGGAGGAAGAGAGCGATTGGAGGGTGTGCAGGAGGAGAGCAAATGGAGGGTGTGGAGGAAGAGAGCAAATGGAGGGTGTGGAAGAAGAGAGCGACTGGAGGGTGTGGAGGAAGAGAGCGATTGGAGGGTGTGGAGGAAGAGAGATTGGAGGGTGTGGAGGAAGAGAGCGACTGGAGGGTGTGGAGAAAAAGAGCGATTGGAGGGTGTGGAGGAAGAGCGATTGGAGGGTGTGGAGGAAGAGAGCGATTGGAGGGTGTTGAGGAAGAGAGCGATTGGAGGGTGTGGAGGAAGAGAGATTGGAGGGTGTGGAGGAAGAGAGCGACTGGAGGGTGTGGAGGAAGAGAGCGACTGGAGGGTGTGGAGGAAGAGAGCGATTGGAGGGTGTGGAGGAAGATAGATTGGAGGGTGTGGAGGAAGAGAGCGAATGGAGGGTGTGGAGGAAGAGAGCGATTGGAGGGTGTGGAGGAAGAGAGCGATTGGAGGGTGTGGAGGAAGAGAGCGATTGGAGGGTGTGGAGGAAGAGAGCGATTGGAGGGTGTGGAGGAAGTGAGCGAATGGAGGGTGTGGAGGAAGAGAGCGATTGGAGGGTGTGGAGGAAGAGAGCGAATGGAGGGTGTGGAGGAAGAGAGCGAATGGAGGGTGTGGAGTTAGAGAGCGATTGGAGGGTGTGGAGGAAGAGAGCGACTGGAGGGTGTGGAGGAAGAGAGCGATTGGAGGGTGTGGAGGAAGAGAGATTGGAGGGTGTGGAGGAAGAGAGCGATTGGAGGGTGTGGAGGAAGAGAGATTGGAGGGTGTGGAGGAAGAGAGCGACTGGAGGGTGTGGAGGAAGAGAGCGATTGGAGGGTGTGGAGGAAGTGAGCGAATGGAGGGTGTGGAGGAAGAGAGCGATTGGAGGGTGTGGAGGAAGAGAGCGATTGGAGGGTGTGGAGGAAGAGAGATTGGAGGGTGTGGAGGAAGAGAGCGACTGGAGGGTGTGGAGGAAGAGAGATTGGAGGGTGTGGAGGAAGAGAGCGACTGGAGGGTGTGGAGGAAGAGAGCGATGCATTCTCTTCCTCCACACCCTCCAATCAACCCTCCGTTTGCTCTCTTTCTCCACGCTCTTTTGCTTTCTCTTTTTGATCTGCCTTTTTCTCTGTTTTGTTTTTTGGCTTAAACTGCTATCACTTGACCTGTTTTGCTTTAGCTTGCCCATGTTGCCCCTTTCCAAAAGCTGCTGTATTGCAGTAAAATTTCTCAAAAAATTATTTTTTTCTCAACTTTTCGCGGAACTTTTGTGTTTCACTTTGGGAAACGCTGAGTTAGACAGAGACCTGTTAATGTGTGCATTCCTTGTGTGATCCTAGGGTCCTTCTGCTTAGAGCCTAATCTAGCACAGTCCTTAGATGGGCAGTATGACTTTTCTCGGGTTCTTAGTTCTTGTATTTTTCAACGGGCAGCGATGGTCTGACCTGGTGAATTCATTGAAAAATGTTAGTTGAGAACAGGGGCTTCTATCCCCCCCCCTAAGTAGCCGGGCTCAATCCATCTTCTCCCCCTCTTCCTGCGTCAGCTTCCTTCTCGGCAATATGCTATCTAGTCCATTCCTCTGCATGGTGAATGAAGATTTCTGAGATGGGGAGGGTTTGGGGGAGGGATGCTCTCCTCCCCGCATTGCAATTTCAACATTTTAAGCTGTCATTTTTTTACAACTGCTAAGCTTATAGTTCGGTTGAGGGATTACAGAAAAGAGAGGTCTAGGACTTAGTAAATAAGCCCATGCGTAACAATAATATTTTGTGGAGTTTCCACATTGTAGGCCTAGGCCTAATGGTACTAGCTGTTTACGAAGATATGGGTTACACATTGTCTATTGCAATTCTCTCTTCTTAAAAATAGACATCACTCAGACAAACCGCCCCACACGCTATCCACAATTAATGGCTCTCCCGTGCTGTCACCAAACCTCAAACGCCACCACATCACTTCAGAATCTGTCCTCAAATCACTCCACTGGCTCAAAATACCTGAACGAATACACTACAAAGCCATAATCACTTACCTACAATAAACTTACACTTAAATCCTCTCTACCAGCTGATCTTTCTCAGTTGTTCATCAGCCAGTCACTTCGTTCAACACGCTTTTCATTCTAGACAACACTGCTTCAGTGCTTCACCCTTCCATCACCTCATCACTTAAATTTTCCATTGCTGTTTTGGCTCTTTGGAACAATTAGGCCTAGATCTAACTTCACCCCGCACTACGACAAACATCTGACTCATCTTACGAACTCATCAAAACTTCACCTACATGTATATCTGTATGGGCCTTTATCCCGACAGTTCTTTCACTCGAAACTGAAAACATTGCTCTTCCACATATCTCATCCTGATTCATCCACATGGGCGGAGTTTATCAGGGGCTAGAGGGCTAAGCCCCCAAGAAGGTCCAGATTCATATTTGTTACCGTGTAAATGGTATCTACATTACCCGGAGTAGCCCCACCCAGTGCCTAAAGTGTGAAAAAATAAGTGCCTGGACGCTCCTTACCTCTCCAAAAGAAGTGCCTGGACGCCCCTTACCTTTCCAGTCTGTGCTTGCCAATAAGTGGCTGGACGGCGTTCATATTTTAAAACAAGTGCATGGACGCCGTCCATGACCGTCCAGGCACACTTTAAGCCCTGGCCCCACCCCAAAAAAACTCTCAATCGAATGACTAAAAAAGGTCAGAACGTTTTTGCCCGTGAAAATATTAATTTTCATGAGATTTCAACTTGACGACTAAAAAGTCGTCAACTTTTTGGGCCGAGGCGCTCCTTCTAGACCAAATTTCCTCAACCCCCAAGAACCGAAACCAAACTCCGCCCATGTTCATCCACTTCCCAGGTCTGCCTCCTGCGCCGCTTCAACTCTAAACATCACCACCCCAGCCGTAACTCCTCGCCTGACTTTCCGGATCTTGATATCCGCCTATCGACTTTTTAAACGCTTGTGAATAAACTGGTTCCCGCGACTTAATTAGCTCTCGTGGGCGCTATAGAAGTCACGAGTGTACTATTGGCCTACTATTATGATTACGAATAACGTGTTTTCAGACATCAATGCTTTACTCGTAACCTACATTTAGGTCCTATAGGGTCTATACTCTAGACCCTATATCGTTTTTCAGTAACATAGGCTGACCAACTTTCCAAGATTAATCAATTTCAGTACAATAAACATATCCAGAGTGTACATAAGTCACAGCTAAATCGATCTTCGTAGCATGCGATCGTTTTCTGGTATTTCAAATATTTGGTATATTATAATCGCCTACTGAGACATCTTCGTAGCCTAGATTTGGATTTTTGGGTCACAAAATCACTCATGCACGCTTGGCGTTCATCAGACAGATGAACGCCAAGCGTGCATGAGCCTTTTCCGTTTCACGTTTGTCTGTTTCAGTACGCTTGCTGTTCCTGTTCGTTTGCCTGTGTTTACTGCATTCGTTCATTCATTCATTCATTCATTCATTACAGAGCGTCTCTTCGAGGGACTACTCAGAGGCGCTCCCGACTCGAGCACGGGAAAAGTACAGCTCTGAGTTGAATTTTTTTAAATGCGTCAGTAAGAGTCCCTGGGAGCAGGCGTGGAATCGGGGGGGGGGGGAGGGGGGGGGAGGACACTGGGTCCGCCACGGAAAAGGCTCAATTGATTTTGCATAGTTGCAGTTCGTGCACTGGAACCAGAAGCACCTCGAGATCTTCTGTATGCAGAACGGAGATCGAGGTGCACACAAGTAGTCTAGTATATCCTAGAATAATATAAAACTTGTTAGGGATGTGGTTCAACACTGGAAGCTGCTACTATAATAGTAACTTCCACTAACCAACAATATAGGCCTACGCAGACTTTTAAATTATCTCCCTCCGAAATTCCGAAAATTCCACGCCATTGACGCCAATATCGCCACTCATCATCCGCCATCATTATGCCCCAACTTCCCCCAAGCTCTCGCTTTCATCCACCCATCCGCTTTCACGTTCTCTCTGTTGTTCTGGCAATCAGACATGCATGAATGGATATTAACTTGCCACTTCACATTCTCTCTGGTGTTCTGGCAATCAGACATGAATAGATGCATCATGGGCGGAGACTTGGGCGGAGATTTGCGGGGGACAAAAAGGCGGCCGAAGATTTTGGGCTGACGAACGGCTGAGAACCCGACGAAAATTTTCGAATTTTTTGCCGGTTTTATGACCTTTTTTAGTCATTCGTCCGAAATGTCGATGGAAAATCTTAATAATTATTTTCGCCGCCAAAAGTTGATGACCTTTTTTAGTCATCACCTCGTTTCGTTCGTTTGTAACACTTACCGATTGCATATTATTGGGGGGGAAACAAATGCATGGGCCGTCCCCCACCACATCCATTGAGGTGGACCGTCCCCTCTGCCCCCTCTAAGTCTCCTCTCATGAATGGATGGATATCAACTTGTCACTTAATTCACATTCTCTCTGGTGTTCTGGCAATCAGACTTGCATGGGTGGATATCAACTTGCCACGTCACATTTCGAATACCTGAATTTCCGCCCACGGGCGTCCAGCGCTTTTTCTTCTAGTGGAACCCTAGAAATGCCAACTTTATCATAGGGTAAGACCGTAAGAATAATAAATTCCGATGGAGTTTGGGGTTCAATCTCAAGTCAGTAATGGATCTACAGTCTATAATTATAATGTCAGACCAAAACTCCACATGAATCAACGTCTGGCATCCAGTTATTTTTCTACAATAATCTCATCCTTCAAATTTATCATTAGATCTAATCGTTATATAATGTTGCAGCTGTCACCAGTCAATTCTTTGACTATTAATTTATTGCAGTTTCACTGACACTGTCTTTCTATGCAGCACGTAGGCCAATGGTGATATATGGACCTACATCATAAGTCAAGAAAAATCAATTTTGAATGGGCATGTTTAGCTAGCCTAGGCTACTTGTGACTATAGCCTACTCTTTGTCTATGGGCAGATCGATTCATTATTCTTCCCCTCGTCGTTCGACAAACTATATAGGCCTATATAGTGCCTACGTACATTTCATCGGATGGTAAATCAGCGAATGAAGAAATCGTATAACATCGGTTCACTGTTCACTCCATCGATTTCCCTTGTGAGTTATTTCGAGATGATAGATCAAACCTAACGTTGTCGATAACTTGGATCAAGACTCGTCGTGTTCAGTGCGTGAATCGAACACAACAGTCGTAACTCTTTGCTGCAAAGCGATCACGAATTGAACGACCTGATTTGGTATAGGCTAGCCTAGAGTCGGATAACGGCAAAGGGGCGTAGACCCATTTAGTGGATTTTTACGGGTTCAAACCACACGATATAAATAATTTCCGAACATGGGCGTAGTCAAAGAAATTTCGGGCCTCTCTTTTTCGGGTTTTTCTCAACGGACAGGGTCGCAAAATACGCAGGATTTGTTTTGACAATTTTTCGGGAATTGCTTATTTCGGGGGACTCACAGGCCTAGCCCCCGTTAAATAGGTCAATGTCTCGGAAATTTTAGAAACTGTCCAGCGCTCGTGAATAAGCTGGTGCCCGCGCTTGGCTTTCGAGTGGCGCTTTAGAAATTTCGAGTTTACGATTACGATGATCTTCGAAACCGTGCCCATTGGAATCCTCATATGAAAACCCCTGAAACAGTGAAACGTTTCCTTGGTATGTACACTACTGGCTTGCATGCAGTAATCCTAAACGAAATTCAAATTTGAGTCGAAACCAAAGCTGAAATCCACGAAAGATTTATGAAAAACCTTAAGCTGTGTATGTATGTATGTATGTATGTATGTATGTATGTATGTATGTATGTATGTATGTATGTATGTATGTATGTATGTATGTATGTATGTATGTATGTATGTATGTATGTATGTATGTATGTATGTATGTATGTATGTATGTATGTATGTATGTATGTATGTATGTATGTATGTATGTATGTATGTATGCACTATGCATGTATGTATGTATGTGTGTATGTATGTATGTGTGTACACTTGTTATAACCCCCTTCAAACTTTCTTTCACTACTCAGAGGCGCTCCCGACTGCAGAGCGGACACTGCAGCGGAGTTTCACGCCGAAGCGCTGAGCAATTGCGAGTGAAGGACTTGCTCAAAGTCCCTACGCGGCTACGTGTGGTGGATTCTAACCGCGAACCTTCCGGCTTCAAGGCAACGATGCCACCACTACACCACCGCGCCCCACGATATGTATTATATCGGACAAACAAAAACACACACATGCACACATACAGACACACACAGACACACAGACTCAGACACACAAACCCACACTGACACACACACACACACACACACACAGATACAGACATACTCCGATATGTATATAGGCCTAATTATATTCAGAGACACACACAGGCCTTCAGTTTGCGGTCACACACAAACACACACACACACACACACGCACACACAGATACAGACAGACTCAGGTATATATAATTATGACACACAGACACTCCCCACCACACACACGTACCCCGCCCCCCCCCCCCCACACACCTCTGAGGTAACTTCGGTAGCCTACGCTTCTTCTTTACAACCATGCTTGATTAATATATTTTCACTTGCTCTCTTTTAACAAAAGATATCAATCATATAGGCCTAAGCGTGGGTACGGTCTTAGTACTATAAACACCTCACATGCACCCGATACCGCATAACATAATAATATCGAAGCACATCGATTCACAAACATCTGTCTTGTCAGTTTTTGCGTCATCACAAGCTCGACTTGCATAAGTCATGACATCAAGGGTTGCAACACAAAACTATATAATAATATTATTATCCACCCTTCGAATCATTCGTCATTCATACGGTGAAGAATATTATCAGTGGGTGAACAGTTCCTTGTTGTAATTATTGCGTACTATTAAAGAAACGATGCGCTGCTTTATTGGGCTTCTCTTTTGTGCGTGTATTGTCGTCGAGTTGTCTGAAGGTAAGCAGCTGTTAGTATGTTACTTAGAAGCAAGCCTACAACAGCGAATTTATTGTGTTTCTTCTGCTTGCGATGTTGGGCGCTCGTGATGATAATGGCATCGTCGACAAGTCCACGATTACGTTGCTGTTGATGATAATGTTGACGATGATGATGTTGTTGTGATTGTTGTCGTCGTTGATAATGATGATGTTGACTACGACGATAACGACGATTATGATGGTCACAAGAACAGCGGCACTGAGCAACATAATTTTATTTGAGATTCTGTCCTATATATTCGCAGCTGTAGCCCAGTTATGGATAATGATCATGTTCCCGTAAGTTCTTCTCTGATAGACATGGGCTACTGGCAAATACAATAGGCCCCCAGGTTTCATCCACTTGAACATACCAGTGGGTCTATGAGCAATAAGAACTTCATAACTTGAATGCTGTTCAGAAACCTCTACTATGTAAACCTATACAGCGCCGGTGAATAAGCTGGTCTCCCTGGCGTGGCTTTTGTGGGCGCTGAGAAATTCTCGAAGATTTACATTACATTACATTTACTATATAGACTTTATCCGCTGCTCGTCAACAGTCGGTCGCGCTATGACAACCGGTTATTTTCTCAAGAAAACGAATATAATAAAATATAGGCAGGGGCGGATCCAGGGGAGCCAATCCGGCCATGGCCCCCATTTAGAAATTTAGTTTCACCAGCTATTCTGGCTCGGAGTTGAAGCCCCCCCATTAACACTTTCGTAGGCCTCCCCCACGCCACACGAGGTCCGTCTTTCTTTCTCGGACCATATTAACCGTGTCTCGCGAACATGTCTCTATCATCTTCGCCAGCTGCGTACCATCCGTCATTCACTTTCCCCGCAAGCTATTAAGACGCTTGTTCACGCCTTGATCTGTTCCAGGGTTGACTTTGGGAACTCTTCATACGCCGGTCTTTCTTCTCTCAACCTCTCTAAACTTCAGATAATACTCAATGCTGCTGCTCGCCTAATTGCTGGTCTCCCCAAGTTCTCCCACATTTCAGTCTTTATTCGGGACACTCTTCATTGGCTTCCTGTACCACAACGCATTGAGTTCAAAATTTTGACACTTATGCGCAATTCTCTTCATGGGGTTGCTCCCTCCTACCTCCGTTCTTTCTGTATTCAGGTCTCCTCTCTCCCCGGTCGCTCTGCCCTTCGTTCGGCAGCTAATGGCCTCCTTGTTGTTCCTCGCATGCGTGGGGCTACTGCCCAGTCCAGGAGCTTTGCCTATGTTGGCCCCTCCTGCTGGAACCGTCTTCCACATAAACTACGTCTTGATCTTCTCAGCCTCTCTCTCCCTCTGTTTAGGAAGCGCCTGAAGACTATACTATTCGTTAGCGACAGTGCTAACTTTGGGTCGGGAGCGCTACTGAATCTGTGAGCGGCGCTATACAAATGTTCAATTACAATTACAATTACAATTACGAGGTCCGTGCAGAGGTTTAAGAGCACAATAGGCCTACGACTAAAAAAATAAGGTCATAAAGTACTTTGGCGGATAACATGGTATCTTATTGCTGGAAATTCGACAAATGACTTTTAAAAGGTCATCAGATATTTAGGAGACCAAGACGAAATGTTTGCCCTGTCTCGAGACCCAAAATTGTGCCCCCAGCCCCCCACCCTTCGAAAATGTCTGTATCCGCCCTTGAATATAGGCGCCATGGAAGTTGCAGCGTGAATTCTTCTGGTCAATGGATGATTATAAATGGGTGTTTACATGTATGTTAACCTACTTCAGATCTGTCTAGTAAATTTCCATTTGTGAGCAGGTAAATATTTACACGAGAACGTGTTATGTTGATTGTTTGTAGCAGCAGCTAAAGGTCTGCAGTGTCTGCGATGCACAGATAGGGACAAAACAGTGGACTGCTACGGACCCGTAACGAACAGCAAGCCATGCATGACTGGCATGGGATTTAAATGCGGGATAAAAGTTGGCTTCACCAAATCATCAGGTACAGTGCAGAGGTTATTTTAAGGAATTTTCTCAACTGCACACAAATGACGTATTTTGACACCGGACATAAGAAAGTCCTTGACCAGGGATTTGTCCCCCAAAGCTGAAGCAGCTTTTGGTGAGCGCTCGTCAATACGCTGGCGCTTTGCGCTTGGCCTTCGACTGGAGCTTTAGATATTTGAATATTATTAAGATTTTGCGACTTTATAAAAATTCATATTAAAGATCAAAATCAATTGTTATGACAATGTTTGACTCAAAGTTCATTATGGCAAAATTTCCAAATGAATTAACGAATGAAATCAGCTAGACGTTCTTAGACGTTTAGACTTTTCAATATATCCCTAATCGACTAGAGATCCCTTAATTAAAGATCCCTTACAGAACCTCTGCTGTTGCTGGAATTGGAAAGAGCTCAGAAAGATTGTTAAGTGTAATAAAGTTAAATGGTCCTATGTTCCTGGACACTTCCAAAGTTTCGCTAGTAGGCCTATGTAAGGGTAGGCTACGTCTAAATGTTGCTTTTCTGCTCTGAAACCCTGGTCATTAAGATCAACATGATATTGTTTTGCTGAAGCTAAAGCTAGCAGACAAGATGAGATATTTCCCCAAGAAATAAAATCTTTTGGCTAATTTCAAATTTAAACCCACTAACTGCAAATTACGATGTAAGACCGATAAATATCATTAGCAAACCTCCCAAATGGTCATTATTGATCGATAGGCCTATACTGACACCCACATCAACACGAATATGTACTGTTTAGGCTAATAGCAGTTTTAACCAAGAGCCGTGTCGCCGATCTACATGTAAATGATATTTTACCACACCATGACTTGGCTTAGGGTACGACTGCTGGAAATTTTATATGCTACAAGCTCTGGTGTCATTCATTCATGAGAACCAGAATGTGTGTGTGAACATAGCCGCAGACTTGGTCCTGGGTTTGGGGAAACGAACGAGCGACCCAAAGACAATAATTTCCAATGCACGAGCACCTAACTGGGTAGAGGTTTTGGAAGGCGATGTACCAATCCCATTTTCGAAATGTTTTTTGAATTTCCACTCTTCAATGGTAGCATTCTAAGTTGTAATTTAGCGAAGTTGCTCATCATTTCAGTGCTGATAGTCATGGTTTAGAACTTTAATAAGTGTCCTGTCCCATTGTTTAAATATTTTTTACAATATTATAATGGCAACTTTTAGACTGTGATCTTTAAAAAATTGCTCACAAATTTCACGCCAAAAGGCATGGTGTGAGACCTCGATAAATGTCCCTTCCCATTGTTTACATTTCTGAATTTCTACACTGTAGCTGTCATCTGAACAAAATTGCTCTTTTTAAGTGTTGACAGCTATGGTTTTATTTTAGAGTTTAGAGAGTCTCCTCCTTATTGCTTAATTTTTTCGTTTGCATGCTGTCAATCTGGCATTTCAAGCTGTCATTTGAAAAAAAACTCATAATTTTCTTTTCTCGTCCATTGTTTGAAAAAAGTCATATGCCCACTGTTGTAATAGCATTTTAGGCTGTTACCTTGACAAATTCAATCATAATTTGGTGCTCAGAGACGTGGTTTAAGGCTTGAATAATTCCCCATACCTGTATCTTAATTTTTTTAAATTTACACAACGTAATGGGGGCAGTTTAGGCTGTCATATGTATCAAAATTGATAATTATCGACAAGCAGTGGATAACACCGTAGAAATCTATAATAATGCTTGTGATAATATTTCTGAAATATTTGGGGGATATAAGATAAAAGCATCTCCGTCACCACCACAAGTTCCGGGTTCCGTTCCTCGATCCTATCCCATCTAAGTCTGCACCCCCTGTGCGAGAGGCTATAGTTCAATAACATAGGCCTACGTGTATCTTTCAGATTCTAAGGATGGTGATTTTGGATGGGATCACATAAACTCAAAAAGGGTGTGTGTAATATGGGTCTAATGAGAATTTGGAAGAAAAATTGAGTATGCATTGACCTACAATCCTACATCATGTATGTATGTAGCCTATTGGTTAGCCTGTGTGGCTGAAAGGCTAGCTCAGTCTGTATGTCTGCCTGATTAATTCTTATCTTTCCATCGCCTGTCTTCAGTTAGATACTTGGGTTGTTATATTATAGTAGACTATTTTTGCTTTATGCGTCTGACTGTCTACGTCCCTTCCTGCTTCAGCTTGTCAGAGTAAGCGGCAACCTTGTCTTCGATTACATCACCCATTTTCTCCGCTCTTACTTCATGCACACGGGTGACCTTCGTCGTATCGGTCTAATGCTTGACTTGAAAACTGCATGTAATCACCATATCTATTATAGTTCACGCCAAATTTCAACAGGCCTGCTCTTTTTAATGAACATAAATATCACCCAAATAAACCGCCTCAAAGATGTTCACTTTGGGTTGCTATAGCCTACTATCATGTTTGTGTCCAACTTTTACCACTAACTTCTCGTCGGTTCACGCAACTAGGCAAAAAGTAACTGCACAAGATCTGATTTTCAACTGCCCAAATCTCTTTCCCAACTACACACTTTGTGTCCAGCTGCACGTTAAAATAACCCCTGGTACAGTGAACAGTTTCTCATGATGATCCTTATAATTCATTATTGTTGGTAGGCCAATGCCATACGTGTAAGGTCTATACTTGTCATGCTGAGGCATTGCCGCGCGCAAGAGAGCTCACGCACACACACACAACACACACGCACACACAACACACAAATTGGCTGATCAATTTCTTCGTTGTCATAGCCATCATACGGAATAAGCGCTATGTAATTATCGTGGTCACTGCTTAGCTCACTTGTGCTAGCCTACATACAGGCAATAACCGATAACCTCTATAGGCCTACTATAACTCGAATCAAAATGGAATCTACCGTAGGTTGGTCATTAACCTGCTAGCAACGAAGTATGAAAAACGCATCAACTGCTGAAATTCCTTCTCGATTCTGGTTCTTCTTAGTTTATCCATCAATACCGCCACCATCCAGAAAATCTGCAACTCATGACTAGGCTATCAAGCCTCTGCCCTTACTTTACCTGCACACAGCCGATGGATTATATTATATTTGTTACCATTTTTGGTTTGCAGGAGGCGATGGCTGGCATAGAGCTGATATCTCAAGAGGATGCCAAGTACCCTCAGATGCAAAATGCGAGAGAACTGGTGATCAGCGCTGCGACTGCTTTCGTTTTTGCAACGGAGACAATTGCAACAGTGATGCAATCTCTGATTCACTGAAGCCAGCTGATTGGGGAGGCAGCAACGCTTGCTAATTATTGAATCAAGACAAATGAATTATTATACTCGATCGTTGCTGGCAGACATAATTATAATGACTTCTTAATGCGGGAAACGGACGCATATTTCTTTTGCATTATTGCTCAGCTTTTATAATTATATGGACAATGTGTTATTTAGTTATAAGCATGTAGGCTATGATTATTTGTTATTTGGTATATTCTTAAAATCTCTACTCTTCCTCTCTTTTTAATTCTTTAGTGGCTTGTTAAATAAGTTTGTTTTAGTTGGGATTGAACCTGAAATTTTTTAGAACAATTTCTCCTTTGTAATGGCAGTTCAGATTGGTGTTAATTAAGATAGATGCATAGCCTAACTGTAGGCTACACTGCAACCGGTTGCGGTCTGACAACCGGTTTGTTCAATAAACGAAAATTTAAAAAATGTGTTTCTTAAACCACTCCACTGAAAAACAGATAGCATTGCCGGAAACAAGCAGCAAATTGAAAGTTACTAGGCCTATATGATCGAGAACGCCCAATTTCGTTGACAGGTTAGAGAGGTGTCTATTCGAATAAGATTGAAAGCAGAGTTAAACTGCTCGGTAATTGCGCTCAAGTTGGCTCAACCTTACTATAAGCATAACGTGTTTTACAATGAGGTAATTGGATAGCCTAGTTAGCTACACCGGTAAGCGCGCGCTGCATTCGTCTGTTGGTTGCAACGGACTGCGGTTCAAGCCCCGGGCTGGGAGTTGACATTCAGAGATTTAGATATCTCGGGCTAGCACGTGTGGGACGCAGGGGCGCAAGCTCCTGCGGAGCGACCTTGGGCAAGTTGCTTACCCATCATTGTCTGTGGGGAAGGCAACGGGAAACCACCTCATTCATCTCATCCCCAGGGGCGTCAAGCCAATGAACCTGCCTTCGGGCAGAGCACCATCATCATCATCATCATCAATTGAAATACGTCATAATGTCAACCAACAACATTGAGCACGTGAGTTTTGGTTTAGGGTACACAATGATTTCCACAAGAGTACCACTCAGTCGTTTGACGCCCACTGATCCGTGATAACTCGTCTGACAAGACCATAGTATCGATAACGTCACATTTCAGGAGGCGGTTTGTTTACTAAAAAAGCAGAATAGTTAGAGCGTCGATACTGAACGTAAATTTTGAATAATAAAAATTTCACGTTGATTTTTTTACTGTGAGAACGTGTGTAACTAGCCTACTACATGAGTGTAGAACTGTCTGTACGTGAACGCATGTGCACCGGTAATGCTCGAGAAATGAATGGAAATTTTAGCCTGGATGTATAGCAATATTTACAGTGACACAAATCTTATGATCAGAGAAAACTATTACATGGATATCGCCATAGATTAGCTAACCTTTATGTACAGAGTAGACTACCACTTAGCCCTGATGGCCTAAGTTCACCTCAGGATAATTATAGTTCATCTGGAAACTATCGTGGGAGATGGAGTCCTACCTTCCGAATTCGATGGAAGTGAAAGTTATTGTCGTCGGATCTGCAGGTAGGATTAAGTTTATACCTCAAGTCAAATCTAGATCTAGCTTAAAGAGATAACATGGAGGTGAGTGATCAATCATACATGTATCTCTCATCTTTCCCCGATTTGAGTTTTTATCTTTTTCCCAATTTACATGTATAAGCTTACCTTGTCTACTTCTGGATGCAACCTACATTGTAGGCCTAAGTATAAGTTATAGGTGTCACTTAGTCTAGTCTGTGGACAGCTCGCTCACATTTTCTGCTTATGTAACAAACGCTCTTGTTACTTCCCTCATCGCCTCAGAGTCATTCACAGATCCGTCACCCCTTCTACCATGACATCCATGGTAAACGCATTTGCCTGTTTTAGAATTGACTACTGCAATTCCCTTCTTATTGGCGTTTCCAAGGTGCGCCTGTCGCCTATTCAATAAGTTAGCCTACTGCTGCTGATTGATTGCTCACCTTACTAAATCTTCCAATAATCATTTTTGGTCAACACACTACATTGGCTTCCTGTTTAATACTTTCTTTTCATCGTTCTCAGGATCGGTCTAACCTGCTTGTCTCCACGAGCTACGACCACTATTACTCAAGCTCGATCCTTTGCCATCATTAGACCCTCTTGTGAACGCTCTTCCCTCCACCCTGCATTAGACTCTATGGATCGTTATCTACATCTCTATCTTTTCCTAAGATATATTTCTTCTCTCGGGCTTCTCGCACTAGGAGCCACACTGAACGGCCTCATAAATACTCTTGTTATCATCATATTTCATTATTATTCTCATTATTTCGTTATAAGCAAGTAAAGTAGACGTGGTTTCGTTCATCTCTTTATTTCAACTTACTAAGCTTTTAAATTTCAGGTGTTGGGAAGACATCGATTGTGGTCCGTCACAAAGAAAATCGTTTTGATCAATCAGTCTTCCATACTCTTGGTGCTTCCTATCATCGATTTGTAATGTAGGTATTTCCAATGTAGGTATTCACAATAATATTATGGCCTTATAATTATATAAGCATCTAACACGCATAGGGTACTTTAGATATTTTGTAGGCTAATAGGCCTATAGGCTACTTATCTTAGCGTAGGTATTCGCATAAAGGAATTCAAAATTAATGTGTTTGAAGTGCAATAAGGCTGATATTATAGGTATTATAATATGGCAATTCTACGTATGCGATATGACATTGTGTAATGCAGGTATTTCCGATATAGTATTTGCAATGCAATGTAGGCCTATTGATTGTTTCAATCAAGGCTACTCATTAAGTTAAGAGCGTAATCTTTAGGACTGAATACTTAGGCTAACCTTTGCCTGACACTTTGAAACTAAGTCTGGTCTCATTTCGTTGGATTATAACGTAGTCAAAAATTCAAAATCAAATCAATTTCACTGTTCAACATAATAAACTCTCCCCCGATCCCATTTTGCGCAAACCTCTGTGTATCACTTTGAGGTATCTCGACAAACCTTTGTTTAAACTTCAGATATAAGGTCTAGTGTCTGTCTCCTCCCATAGGCGTACGGGACATTTCGGCAGTGGGGAGGGGGCAAAAAAAATTTCTGCCCGAACAAATTTGATGACCTTTTTTTTAGTCATCCGCCCCAAAAAATCTTAAGATAGTGAAAAAATGCAAAAAGGTCATCAGATTTTTCGGACGGTAAAGTCCGAAAAATCTGATGACCTTTTTTTACCCCTGTGCCCGAAAACATCCTCCCGTACCTGTTTTGCCCGAAAAATGTTTTCGAAATTTTTTGCCCAGTCCATACCTCCTTTGCCCGAAAATCACATTTGCCCGAAATTTGGGGGGCATTTGCCCCCCGGACACCCGCCTCGTACGCCTATGGCTCCTCCACCTAATTCAAATTATAATTCATTTTCTCAAAGAACCTGCGTTGCTAATTTTCTTGTTCTAGTCCCGTGTCAAACAGCCGTATCATCATGCACATCTGGGACACAGCCGGTGAAGAGAAATTCAAATCCATGGTAAA
>OX457037.1:60510685-60548185 GCA_949752735.1 Lumbricus terrestris | reverse complement strand
ATCTTGAGACGTCTGCCCTGACCGGTCAAGGTAACAGCACGAAGATTGCCAATAATATAGTAGCTTTCAGTAATAAGCGTAGTGTCCAGTGGCGTAGACAAGAGGGCTTTCGGGGGTTAAACCCCCCATTGGCCTATGAAACAAGTTTTTAAAGGTTATTTATCCACTTAAATAAGAAAAACAAAACAATAATTGCTTGTAGTAACAATTGCATGTTTTTCTTACTTTATTCCCTTTGTTACTTTATTCTCTTTTTATTTAGGCCTACTGTAATATTGTTGGGTTGTTTCAGAAAGGGTATCCAGTCAGGCCAAAACAACAACAACCCTGAAAAATTTCTGGCTGCGCCACTGGTAGTGTCATTACAATCACAACCAGTTTCATGTCAGAAGGACTAAGAGGAATTTCGTTTGAAGTAGGGCTGTATGAATTTTTGAGTTTGATTGACTTTAATGGCCAACTCTCTCTCTCTCTCTACCCTCTGTCTCCCGATCTTTCTTGATCTCTAATAATCAGTTATTATTTCAAACTGACGTACCACACACAGTTTGACAACAATTCATACTTCATAGGCCTTATACTATGAACGGACGGATTACTAGTTTATTACAGCAGTTAAATTTAACTCCCTCGCTATCTCTCGCTTCTCTAGCTCTCTCAACCTCTAACCGTCCATCTATCTCCATCGCCTCTGATCTACACAGTGGCAATAGACGCTATTCGGCAAGTTCATTTAAAGAGCAAAGTGGTCAAAATTCTTATTTGTTATCATCATCGTCGTCGTTGCCATGACGGCAACGACGACGATGATGATAACAAATAAGAATTTTGACCATTTTGCTTCATCTTCATCATTATTATCATCATTATCATCATCATTACTATTCAATGTATTCCTCCAGCTATTACTATTTTATTATTTTTTACTATTATTATTATTTTTATTTCCTAATCTTACCCTTCTTGCTGCTTCTAATTATTTTTATTATCATTATTCGTTGTTCTTGTTTTTTGTCTCCAAACTTATAGGAGTTAAGGAGTTGTTCGGAAAGCTAGCAGTCTGTTTACAGCGCCGATCCACTCTGCTGCTGCAGTCGTCTCGCATCGATGACTCCATCTGTGAGGCAGTCTCTCTGTCAGACCCTCCGATCGAAAGAATTGACGCAAAACGTGCCTGCAACCGATGCTGAACGACATGTTTGAATGGAGGAGAGTGGAGGCGGTCTAGGATTCAACCGCAAATACCTGTAGAAACAGCATAGCCTATCTTCCATTTCGTGATGGGGTTAAACAGTTATATCGAATATTGAAATGATAATTAAAGAACTGCATACAAGTAGGCTACATATTAAGATACGACTTAATGAACTCGTTTCTAGTGCATGCAGAAACAATGATATAGGCCTATCCCTAGTTGAGTAAACTGAGACTAGGGCATGAAAGTGTAATAAGGCCTAAGGTTGATATGTGGTCGTTTACCCTAGACACGCTGATCTCCTTCCAATGATCTTTGCATCAATTTAGATAGCGCCTCTTCGAAAGAGTAGTAAAGAATTTAGATTTTGTTCGATAGAACTGATCTTTCATTATTTGTCTTAGGCCTCGAACATATTGTAGAACGCAAACATGGATACAAGATAAAGTCTTTTCTTCAGTCTCAAAACACATGAGCTCAAAATCCTTTTCAAATTGTTATAGGACCTACATGTGGGCCTAGCCTATATATTAAATCTGTGAGTTTTCATAACAAATTCGATGCAGTCAGGCGAAATATAAATGAGCTAAAACCGCGCTATTCTGCTTGTGACATTTATTGGTGCTAAACATCAGGTTGGATAGACTATATTAGACTTGCGCTATATCAAATTTGCCTGTCGAAGTTAATCGGTTGAGGCTCAAGGTAGAATGAGCACGTGACGCCTTCGTTGACTGTCAACATATAGGTCTATGATATAGTACATGACATCTTAGTTTTGTAACTTAATTAGAATTAGCTCGATAGTTCTGGACAGATATTTGTAACTAACAACGTTTTCTTCGTCTCGAATGCCATTTTGAGATTTCTAGATCTTTATCTGATCGAAATTCCTTCTCGAACAAATACGCGATTTATTTGATAACCAAGCAGGCCTATAGGTCTAAGGTCCGTACCAATAGTGAAATCGAAAGCACTTTCGATTTTAAGATCTGTATAATAATAGATAGCCTATATAGCTAATGGCTGCGAAAGACTTAGACAGTGATAATGTTAAAAAGCAAGAGCTCAACGATATAACTACATGTTGTATCTGCACTGAAGTTTACACCGATCCGAAGGGCTTGCCATGCATTCATACGTTCTGCATGAAATGTATCCAAGAGGCTGGACTCAAAACAAACAAAGGACCTGGGGATGAGATGCCTTGTCCAATCTGTAGACGAATGTTCAAGATTCCGCCAGAAGGGTTTCATGGACTACCTAAGAATTTTTTCATTGAGAGACTGATACAAGTGGAACATCTTTCAAATCAGCCTGAGTCATCAATATCCTTTTGCGATGCATGTGTAGAAGAAAATGAAGAAGCAGGTAAGGAAATTTCAGCAGCTGATTCATATTGTGTTGATTGCAACCAGAAGTTTCGTCAGGAATGTTGTAGACATCATAGAAAACTGAAATTGACGAAGCATCACAGATTGATACCAATGACTGAACATGAAAGTGGCCAAACTGTGATGACAAATATAGCACCAAGTGTTTGTGAACTACATGAACAAAAGATACTGGATGTATATTGTACTGATTGCAAGACAGTTGTATGTGCCATCTGCTTCATTGACGACCACAGTAACCATAAAGGCTCACATGTCAAGAAATATGTGGATGACTTTCTGAAACAGATCGAGAGCAATGTTGAAGCACTACATGAATGCAAATCGAAAGCTGAGATTAGAAAGGCAGATCTCCTGAAGGTGAAGGAAGTGATACAGGGACGTGCTACTACCTTAGAATGTGATATCGAGAACAGGAAAGAAGAAGTGAAACAGCTAGCAGAGAAACATGCAACTTCTCTTCTGCAAGATCTTTATTCGATTAGACAGAGTAAACTGAAAGAAATTCAATTGGAAACAGATAATTTTGATACATATCTGTCCAGTTTAGAAACATACAATTCCTACTGTCAGAATTTAATGACTAAAGGATCAGCTAGCGACATCTGTCGCGCATTCTCGGCTATATATTCCAGAGCAATAGAGTTACAACACGAGAGCCAACTTACAAATAAAATTGGAATTCATTCCTTCTATTTCGCCTTTAGAAAATCAGAACTAGAACAGTTCCTGGCGGAAAGCTGTGATAACCTGTTTGGCAAAATTCTAGGTCAGTGTTGTCACTTGTAAACAGTATGCAAAGCTTTCGTCGTGCTAAAATAAAAATTTGACATTTAATTTAGCCTAGAATATTATATATGATACAATGATACATCGTAATATAATGCTTCTATAGCGCATCTTACGAACTATATGTATGTATGTTTGTGTGTATATGTATTATGTATGTATGTATGATTGTATGTATGTATGCATGCATGCATGTATGTATGTATGTATGTATGTATGTATGTATGTATGTATGTATGTATGTATGTATGTATGTATGTATGTATGTATGTATGTAATATGTATGTATTGTATGTATGTACTAGATGGGATACCCGCCGTTACCCGGGAATTTTAGGATTCGGCGTGTTCCGGGCCAATCCCCTCCCTCCCTCCCTCCCTCCCTCGATTAATTATCGGTATCTATAACTTCCGATCAAGCGTTTATATAATCAGTGCTTTATTATTTTTGCGAAATTACGCGCTATAAGATCGACCTTCAGCGAAAAATGACGATATGAAGAAGTGATGACGTCAAAAATCAATGAGTTCGTGTTGAAAGTCGATGGGCTACGTAAATAGATCTACTGCGTTAACTGTGGCCGAAATTTAAAATGTTCGAAACTCGGGAAAAGGGGAGATTTTTGGATCGCGAACCCCAGTATGTCCAGGGTCCATCCGACACCCTGGGAAGGATTGAGATCGATTGCTTCAAAACTGTGGCCGTGTTCATCTAACAAACAAACAAACAAGCACACAGACTTGCTGAAATATATATATAAGATGTATCAGAGTGTATGTATGTATGTATGTATGTATGTATGTATGTATGTATGTATGTATGTATGTTTGTATGTATGTATGTATGTATGACATTTGTATGTATGTATGTATGTTTGTGTGTATGTATGTATGTATGTATGTATGTATGTATGTATGTATGTATGATGTATGTGTGTAACTGTGTATGTATGTATGCATGCACGTATGTACGTATGTATGTATGTATGTATGTATGTATGTACGTACGTATGTATGTATGTATGTACGTATGTATGTATGTATGTATGTATGTATGTATGTATGTATGTATGTAAGCATTGTATATGTATGTTTATGTATGTAGCCTATGTATGTATTTATGTGTGTATGTATGTATGCATGTGGGGCGCGGCGGTGTAGTGGATATGTTGGTCGCCTTGCAAGCGAAGGATTGCTGGTTGGAATCCACCTCAAGTCGCCGCGTAGTTACCTTGGGCATTTTTAATGGGCAAGTCCTTCACTCGCAATTGCTCAGCGCTTCGGCGTGAAACTCCGATGCAGAGTCGGCTCTGTAGTCGGGAGCGCCTCAGAGTAGGATGCTATAACAAGTGCACATACAATCCAAATGACAAGTGCATGTACAAACAAATGTGTGTAGACTGTGTGCGTGTGAATATATATATGTACAATTATACATGTATATATATATACATGTATATATACATGTGTATATATATATGCATATAATTATAATTATATATATCTACGTAGGACTGCTGCCTGCAGGTGCATATGCAAGCTTGTAAAAGAAACATTCTATTTAATTGATCACGTCTGCCAGACCAGAACACTACAATTCAATGTTATTCTGTGTTTTAATGTTAATCTCTGAATATAGGTCCATAACAATATTATTTTGTTTTATCACAGTCATCTTCTAAACGGAATAATATCGCAAATCAAATTATATTAGCCTACGGCATTATGGATGTTTTGCCATAATGTCAAAATAAATAAAGAAGTCCTTTATACTTACGGTCTGGTGAAAAATGGGCGAAGAAGTTTGTCGCCGGTACACAGGGTCTATTGCTGTTCTGGTTCTGGCATACATGTATGCATTTTAACATATTATTTCCTAATATTATTGGCCTATAACCCTCTTATTGAGTCTGCAGCAAGTTGTCGCTATTATTTTCAGAAGAAGGTGAATCGAAGCCAAAGAAGACAGATAAACAAATTGTGTCAGCAGAACAAAGTAACGGAAGTGAACTCCTGAGTTTACGATCAGCAAACGAACAGCTCAGAATCGATATAAATAACGAAGTAGAGGCTAATAAGATGCATAAGATGACAATCAAGACATTAGAACAGAGCGTTGAGAAACTGGAGCAAGAACTATCAAGGGTAAAACATGGTAAGAAAACATTAAGCTACCGTATTCTTGTCGAATTAGGCGCTGATTAGCTTCCGTTTCGGTTCAAGATTTATGTTTCAATGCAGGTTCTATACTCCTCTGGGGATTCTAGGACGATTGATCACCGGACGGCTGATCACCGGACGATTGATCACCAGACGATTGATCACTGCGGACGTTTGATCATCGACCGATTGATCACCGGACGATTGATCACCGGACGATTTATCACCGGTCTAGTGGTCACTAGAATTTATTAACTGCGGATGAAAGAAAAATGTCGTAATTACCGCTAGTAAAGATAAACATCGTCGACTTCTGGTAATTCTTAAATATAGCCTACACACAGCAAATAGCACATCAGAATAAGCACGCATCTGTTTATCTGATTAGTTACCAATTTAAAAACGCTTGCCGTTTCAGCATATTTTCACATTTCACTTCTTATAATTTCATTACAAATTAAATACATTGAGTCTGTCATATCGTTTCATACAAATGTTTATCTTTACTATCGGTAATTACGACATTTATCTTTCGTCCTCAGTTAATAGATTCCAATGACCACTAGACCGGTGATCAATCGTCCGGTGATCAATCGTCCGGTGATCAATCGGTCGATGATCAAACGTCCGCAGTGATCAATCGTCCGGTGATCAACCGTCCGGTGATCAACCGTCCGGTGATCAATCGTCCGCGCACCCCTCTGGGCGCATTTGCGGCTACCAATATTAATTATTGCTCTCTTCTGAGTTTAATGCAAATTGTCTCCCTTCTGTCTCTTATAATATTAAAGTCTCAGCTTTCTCTCGTCTGCATCGAGTTTCAACTTTACCTCTCATGTGTTTTCCAATTCAACTGATAACATTCTTTTAGAGGATTGATTTCTTCAGCTTCTGCTTTCCGATCCCCAGCTTCTATCTTTAGCTTTGCCAGCTGATAGTCGCGTCGTTCAAGGAAAACAGCTAGGTCCCTTCCAGTCATAATATGAAGTTCATATTATGAACATCAAATACTGCTCTCCAGAAACTTATTGAAGGTCATTCGATCATGCCAGAGCTTTATCTGACCTTTGGCAGTATATATTATATCGCTAAAACTGAACTAATTTTTCTGTGTAACGCAAGGGGCAGTCAGACTTTGTATGTAAGCTTATATACTAGCGGACCTTACAGTTTAAAGAAAGTCGACGACTAGACCTTCGTTAAAGCGCCGTTACAACTAGCCTACATGCGTCAAACGCCTGTCGACAATTACTACTTGTAAATTTGTTTCATTTTCATAATTAGAAATTATTAATAACGCCACAGCACAAAAACATTCAGTAGCGTAATAAATAATACATGTACAGGGTGGTCCAGCATAAATGAACCAACTTTGAATGCATATAACTCCGCCAATGTTTGAAATTTATTTATACTTTATGCGTCAAATTAAAGATATTTCACTCAGGTATATGTACTGAAAAAATGGAACTAGTGCAGGTTTCGATTTTAATTATATGCTCGGAACAGCGCGAGCTACCATATTTTGTTGTCATTTGTGACGTAATAAGGCGCCGTTTCGCCGGGATATTCACAAATCGTTTTTCGCTAACACGTGCATAAAGACGATCATTTTGGGTGTTTTTAGGAGTATCTATCATGAATATCTTCTCGTCGCAAAACCATTTTCTTTCAATTTTATCTACAGCAGAGCGCGTTGCCACGCGCAGCTTTAGACGCAAAGAAACGGCTAGCCAGCTGTTTCGCTAGTCGTTTCTTTGCGTCAGTGTTGGAGTGCTGTTGGACATCACGTCGACAAATAACTTTAGATCATCTTTTAGAATACGTTGTACGGTGTTTCTAGAATTACCTGTTTCGCGCTGAATGACTTGGGGAGATTTGCCTGCAGGCCCTAGAGCCTATCCTGGTCGTTGTCTTGACGGCCAATTTACTCAGACACAAGAGCAATGTTGGCGGATATGCGCACTGTAATTCCCTTTGTTTACGATTAGAAAGTTCTGTTTTTATCAATTTTCAGTAGCAGATAATTCAAGGTATTGTTTGCTCCATCCACTGTTAGAAAATTTGTAAATCAGTTCAATCGAATTATAACCCTTATCAGTTCGGAAAATTAAGATCAAAACGCGATCATCGTCTGTCAACGGCGCCAGATTTCGTCACAAATGACAACAAAATATGGTAGCTAGCGCTGTTCCGAGCATATAATTAAAACCTAAACTTGTACCAGTTCCATTTTTTCAGTGCATATACTGGAGTGACATATCTTTAATTTGACGCATAAAGCATAAATAAATTACAAACATTGGCGAAGTTATATGCATTCAAAGTTGGTTCATTTATGCTGGACCACCCTGTATGTTACGTAACTACTAACTAGGATCGAAGTCGGGATTCAAGATGGTTACCCTTAGTGCAAGGTATACAGGCTATCCGCGGATATGATTAAGGCCTATATAGTGCATGGCGTCTGTATCTGTCTTCTGTCTATCGTGACCTGAGAATTATCTTGTCGTATGTCCATTTTTTTCAAAATCGAGTTTAGACTTGATCTGTAGGTAATGACATATTATCTTCATTCAGTTTCAATAACTAAGCGATACGACAGTTCGTTTTAAAGATATTCAACGAAAACTACTTGTCGTATGTCCTGCATACAGGAATATGTGATCGTATCTCCTTACAGCATGCACGTTGTTGTAACTGCAGTAGAAAATTGTCCTAGAATTTCAGGATTAAGTTGTCGTTACGGAGATACGGCAATGCAACTTTGGAAAGACTGTAAGTGTTCGTATCGTATGTCCTGAGAAAGCTGATCATTGATTGGGCGCAGGAGATACGACAATGTAACCTGGATCGCTTGACTGGATTATAATGTCGTATATCCAGACTATTTTGTTATCTTTGTATCAAGTTTTCCCGTTCACGCCTACACGCCATGTTAAATGACTGTATCCGGTACGAGATATCTCGTACTGGGCGGTGAACGTGTTGAGACTTAGACATTCGAAACATTCAAAAATCTCAGCGTTTTCTGCTGCAGTAATAACAAATTCATAGAAATCGCGTTCTTCGTGAAAAATATGATTGCCAGAGTTACGTCTTGTTATACAGGTATTGTACCAAAAAGTCCCATTACAGTAGAGAAATTAGTCAGATTTAGTTTTCAAAAAGCTATCTTGTGCGTGACTTGTGGGCGATGCCGCGACAAAATGGATTTGATAGGCCGGGTAGTTTTACACTATAATTTAACTTTACTTTTGTTACTGTAGGCTACATGTCATTTCCAGCAAAGTTCGGTGACAATAATAATTAATAAAAATATTGGTCTGCATGATTGTTAATTAGACCGGACAATAACGTGACTGATTTTAATGCAGGGCTGTTTTAAGGAATTTTTAGAACTGCACAAACCCTTCTTTCCTTTCCCATCCTCCATGGTAAATTACTCCCAATCGGAGGGAAATGGCCTTTTTCAACTAGACTAGTTCTAACTGCACCGAAGTGCTTCTACATGACATTGTTTCCACAACAGTACTGGAAAAACCCATTTAGAACTGCACATTAATTTTGTGTGCAACTGCACGTAAAAAAAGCCCGGTTTAAATGTTTTTGATGTCACAATGACCCTGTATTTCTTTCAGTTTAATCATTCTGTTGAAGTTGTAACGATGGAGGACGGTTCACGTCCTAGGCGTTCCAAAAGGAAACCGAAATGGTTGGAAGACAGCAGTAACAGTGACTGTTATGCGCTGACAAAAGCAAAAAGAAATTCCAGAATTAAATTAGATCCAGAAGCTGAGAAGAGCATTCAAACTGAAGAGCAAATAGATCCAGAAGGTGAAAAGATCATTCAAACTGAAGAGCAAATAGATCCAGAAGTTGAAAAGAGCATTCAAACTGAAGAGCAAATAGATCCAGAAGTTGAAAAGAGCATGGACACTGAGGAGCAAATAGACCCAGAAGTTGAAAAGAGCATTCAAACTGAAGAGCAAATAGATCCAGAAGTTGAAAAGAGCATTCAAACTGAAGAGCAAATAGATCCAGAAGTTGAAAAGAGCATTCAAACTGAAGAGCAAATAGACCCAGAAGTTGAAAAGATCATTCAAACTGAAGAGCAAATAGATCCAGAAGTTGAAAAGAGCATTCAAACTGAAGAGCAAATAGATCCAGAAGTTGAAAAGAGCATTCAAACTAAAGAGCAAATAGATCCAGAAGTTGAAAAGAGCATTCAAACTGAAGAGCAAATAGATCCAGAAGTTGAAAAGAGCATTCAAACTGAAGAGCAAATAGACCCAGAAGTTGAAAAGAGCATTCAAACTGAAGAGCAAATAGACCCAGAAGTTGAAAAGAGCATGGACACTCAGGAGCAATTAGACGCAGAAGTTGAAAAGAGCATGGACACTGAGGAGCAAATAGACCCAGAAGTTGAAAAGATCATTCAAACTGAAGAGCAAATAGATCCAGGCTTCTGTGCAATATGGACTGAAAGGTTAGCCGGAAGAACTGGAAATGACATGGCAAGTGCTGTAAACGTCATATTGACAACATTGCTACAGAATCGCCCAAACACAAAGAGACTCACCCTCTGGTCGGACTCATGTGTTCCTCAGAACAGGAATAGTGTAATGTCCCTTGCTCTAATCAAACTTCTTCAGAACAGTCCATCACTGGTGTCTATAGAACAGAAATTTGGAACTCCTGGTCACAGCTACATACAGGAGGTGGACAACCTGCACAGTCAAATTGAAAGGTGTCTGAAACGGTCAGAAGTTTTCAGTCCGGTGTCCTTGGTGAGACTTTTATTGAAAGTGAACCGGAGAAATCCTCTAAATGTGATTCAGATGAAAGACGGTAGTTTCTTTGACTTCCATGCGCAAGCAAAACGTCTTGGCTTTAAAAGGCTTCCGTTCTCCAAAGTAAAGCAAATTGTCTATGACAAGAGCTCACTGCCTGCTCTGTCATATCGATGCTCGTTTGACGAGACATTTCAGCACACAACATTAAGCAAAATACCAGCAGCGCCAGCCAAACACATGTCATTTACACCACAGTTTGCAGCTGAGAAATTGCGAGACTTTGAAGAAATGCTGAAATTCATGCCGCACGTCGATGCAGCTTATTACAAGACGCTAATGCAACGAGATACTGCAAAGAAGGTGGATTCGCAAAGACTCAGTGTGACTTCAAAGCGACTCAGTGGTGCTTGTAAAGAAAAGCCAATGCAATCAGACACTGCAAAGAAGATGGATTCGCAAAGACTCAGTGTGACTTCAAAGCGACTCAGTGGTGCTTGTAAAGAAAAGCCAATGCAACCAGACACTGCAAAGAAGGTGGATTCGCAAAGACTCAGTGTGAGTTCAAAGCGACTCAGTGCTGCTTGTAAACAAAAGCTGAATTCCACTCCATCAGAAAATAAAAAGCCAAATCGCAAGCACGTCTTGGATTAAACTGGAACCTTTGAGTTGTGCTATAAGGACTCTTCAACTTTCTTTTATTCTGCAAGACTTACATATAGATACCTACTGATTTATTTCATAGAGGAATATTACGCCTCACAATAATTACAGTTGATTTCATTTTAAGATTTTTCTTTTCCAAAGACAAACCAGTTTTCCAAAGAATACTATGGTCTGGTGTAGAAACATTCACTGTTTAGCTGAAGTTATTTAGATAATCTAAACATGTTTCTAAGAATTATGAAGCATTTCAATTTGACTGTTTTGATCTGTATTACCACGGTCATTTCAATTTCACTGTTTTGATATGTATTACGACGGTGTGTATTATATTTTTGTATAAGCTCCTTGTTACTTTTGATTCTGGTCTTTGAATCCTCATAAGTAGTAGGCCTACCACTTCTTTATATGCAAGATCAATTTCAGTATCAATGGATCAATACATAACTTATTGATTGGTGGATAAATTGTTTGATTGAATGATTGATTGGTTGAATGCTTGATTGACTGTTTGGCTGGTTGGTTGTACAGGCGATAGTCACTGTGAATAGCACAGGGACTGTACTCGACTTGCAGCAATATTTTTATTCGGCGACAGAATAAATATGATAGCCTACATTCATAACAATCCATCATGACAGTCACTGTGCACTGTATGGACAGTGGACACGCTACGATAAATGAAATTACATGTAGAATTGGATATACAACAACATAATATCTGATCATTCTGACGGACATACCACAAAGTGTTCGTTTAAACAGGAGATACCACACACTAATTGAAATTACAAATAGACTTGGATATACGACAACATAATACTTAATGGACATACGACAAAGTGTTCCTTATAAATTCGAATCTACAGTACCGTATGTCCATTCTTTACAACATTTTCCAAAATTTCACAAAAACCATTCTAGGTATCAATTTCATTTTAATACAACATCCTTCATTCAATGTCAATACTTTAATATGACGTCTCTGCCTGAAGTTTGATTGCACTGAATATCTTTGTTTGGTGTCCAAAGTTGCGAAACTTCTACCTCGTTTTTCTCGGAATTCACAAAAGTGGACATACGACAAGATAATTCTCAGGTCACGCTATGTCTGTCTAGGTCTCTGTCTCTGAATCTGTTCAGGTCTCTGTCTCTGTCTGTCAGACAGAGACAGGTACGAAGACCATAAAAATGTTATCACTGCAAACGAGGCACCGCAACCACCGATCGCTAAAGGGTTCACGATGATGATTGTCTGTTTGTCTCTCTCGGTCTGTCAGTCTCTCGCGCTCTCTCTGTCCCTCTGTCTGTCTATGCCTGTCTTTCTGCCTGTCTCTGCCTGTCTGTCTCTCTCTGTTTGCGCGCGCGTGTGTCTGTCTGTCTGTTTAATGGTCCTTTGTTTAGAAATATCGACGGATGCCGTCGATGCATCTTTGTTTTCTCTGTCACAGTTTATCTGTCTTCGCATGCACTATCTGACAATCATCATCGTGAACCCTTTAGCGATCGGTGGTATAGGATTTGCCATACCATTTGCGTCACTCTGGTCGGTAATGGGTACACGCGATTTTTAAAGATTTTGTTAGAATATTTCCATTTTTTGTGATGAAGTTCAAAATTCCCCAATTAGTTTACATATTTTTTCAGGTCAACTTCCGTATATATATCGGATCCAGTCTTAATTCATACCATCAGAAGAAGTGCAACAGAAGAAGAGCAGGATGCGATCTGGTGTTTGACGATGTTAGACAAAGAATTATTTGTTGCGAGTTGGGAGAGTTCCGACGTTGAAGTTTATGATTCAATTAAATTAGGCTTCAGCCGTCGATGGTATTTGAAGGAATTAATTGCTTCAGCTGACATAGTATCCTGCGAGAGAAATCAATGTCTCTACATCATGGATTACAAAAACTATGGGGAGCGGAAAGAAATCTTAAGAGTTGATCCAAATGGAAAATTAATAAAGAATTGGTTAACAGGAGACAGTTGGGGTATTCTGTCTGTTACCCATGAGTCGAATGTCATTTTAGCAGATTACAACACAAGCATATTATGTGAGTATTCACCAGATGGACAATTACTCCATGCAATAAATCTTTCATCAGATATTCGATATCTACGACATGCCATCAAACTGACCAATGATCTTTTTGTGGTCAGTCATGGCTATTATGATGCTACTGGTTGGGGTGGTGGTGGTGATGATCGACAGAGAGTTTGTATAATAGACGCAGATGGAAAACTTAAGAAGTCTTTCGGTGGAGAACGTGGATCAACCATCGGACAACTGAATAATCCAGTTCATTTGTATATCGATAGAAATGGATTCATTATAGTCGCTGATAGTTTGAACAGTCGAGTTCTTTTACTGGACTCAGATTTGGAATTTAAGAGAGAAATTCTATCGAAAGAAAAGCATGGATTGCGACATCCATCGAGGATTCTTCTGGATGAGTCAAATGGTCGACTGTTTGTGGCTAACAACCAATGGTACCCTGATGAAATTACATTCACAGGTGGACTAATTCTGGTTTTTGATTTTTAAACAAGTAATTTACAACAATAAAGAGAAATCAACGATGATTATGGATGAGTCAAAATGATGAAAATAAGCAGTAAGCTTGGTAAAGATATTATCTATTAGTGCGGCATAGGTAACTGTGGACCCTAGGACTCTGTATGCAGTATACCAGTTTCTTCTTTAACCGCCATGTAGGCTACAAATTTGTGGGCGGAAATCAGAGTTCCTGAAAACTAAGCATCCTGTTTACAAAATAAGGGCATTCAATTATTTACATCTATGAAATCAGATTGACGATTAATTATGTTCGCAAAAAATGCCTTTTGAGATTCAAAACATAATCTTTAGCATTAAAGCGGAGTTTTAAGTCGGGCGACATCTATGGCTGAGAGTGAAATGGATGACCACAAAATGTTTAAAAACACAAGTAACCAATCCTATAACACGGAGTCCTTGCTCTGCCATGCTCTAGGCCCTAATACGAGTAGGTCTAAGAATGGGTGGCTAGATGATGGTATGCTGGAAAGTTGTAACATTTCTAAAACCTTTGTAGACTATGCTTGCGAAAATTAAAAGGCGATTGTAAATTAAAAGGCGATTGTAAGATTTCTAAAACCTTTGTAGACTATGCTTGCGAAAATTAGAAAGCGGTTGTAACATTTCTAAAACCTTTGTAGACTATGTTTGCGAAAATTAAAAGACGATTGTAACATTTCTAAAACCTTTGTAGATTATGCTTGTGAAAATTAGAAGGCGGTTGTAACATTTCTAAAACCTTTGTAGACTATGCTTGTGAAAATTACTAGGCGTTTACCTACGACAGGGTCCGTAACATTCTGGAGTTTTCAACAACGTTTTATTCTCATGATTCAACTTGTGATTCATTCTGTACGTTTTATTACCAATTATTAGCCTACTTCTATGTATTATAGTTGTTTTAAGTCACATATTGCGCGTTTTCAAGTGAAGTAATAGGCCTAAAGAACACATTCGCTTAGGTCTACTTATTTGTTCTCTGTGAAGACATATTGCATGCACGACTGCACGTAGATAAACCACGTTTTGTGCCAGCAGAGCTACACATAGGTCTATAATGAATTGTTAAAACCAGTCCTTGGACTACTAATTCAAAATATTGGACTTAGGATGCTTTAGCGTGACGTAGAACACCCTGATACCTAAGGCTTTAAATTTATTACCACATTTAACTCTGGACGAACAGCCGATCTGTGGCATTTCATATTCTGTAGGTTGCATATTTTTCAAATAACAGTCGACAGGAACTATAATACTTTTGGGAATAGGCCTATACTTGTTTTGCATGTAATTATTACACATTATTCAGGACCGGATTAAGAAATGTGGGCCCTTTGTGGGGCCCTGCTCGGGAAATGTTTTCCGTAACTTCGGCCGAAAATTCTGAATTCTGATGACTTTTTTAGTCGTTTGGTCGACAATTTTGTAGCATAATTATACCGATTATTTTCCTCAAAAAAGTTGATGACCTTTTTTAGTCGTTTTCTTTTAAATTTTGCAAAAAAGCAAAAAATTGGGAATTTTTCTTGCATGTGTGGGTCCCATAGGGTGTTGGGACCCCTGTTCGACCGAACATGTTGAACAATCAATGAACAATGAACAATGAACAACTTACAGGTATGTTCATTGAACATACCTGTAAGTTTAAGTGTGTGCATCACTAGACACCTAGTCATAGTATAAGCTTACACATAATAAAACAGCAGAGAGTTGGGCAACTTAAGCCCACTGCACATTCAGTCAATCTTCAGAGAAAACCGATTCGTGACTTCGATCCTTGAGTTGACAACACCCACCAAGTGTGTCACTTGGTTGTGTCATTAAGCGAATATATATAATTATATATATATACACACATGTATATATGTATATATGTATATATATGTATATATGTATATATATATACCAGGTCCTGTCCGCTATCTTACGTACACAGCAGCATTATCTTATCTACTGATGCTTTAATTAATGCTTTGTGTCTTTTCCATATGTCGCTTGACTTCGCTTTGGCGGTGAATAGCAAGGGGATGCGAGCGACAACAATGAAGCATGCAATACGACTATTGTTACTAGCCTAGTACTGTTATCATTCCTAGTAGGCCTATTGTTACCCTCCGCAGTTTAAACAATAGCTACCCAAATCTTTATGTACCATATTGAAACCTGTGAGCTCGAACATTAAAATGACGACTAAATAAAAATAATTATGTACTTGCTGAGGAATTGGTCTTTATTAACTGAAATGTTAAAATCTGTTCAAACCTCTTATTGATACCTGGTGTGCATATATTGCAAGACATCCCAATGAACGATTGTCAAAGCGGTCACAGAAGAAGCAATGATGCTACATAATGTGTTACATCAATGTTAAGACGCCAATCATCAGCAAGTCCGTCGCAACATTAGGCCTACATTAAGATGCGATTTAGTAAACACGTTTCTAGTGTAAAAACAATGACAGCAAAATGACGTCGTCCGAGGTCTAGTTAAGAAAACCGAGGCTAGGGCCTGAAAGTGTAATTAGGCCTAAAGTAGATAGGCCTAATTATGTTCTCGTTTACCCAACACAGACAGGGCCGTTTTTAACATAGGTGCATCGGTGCGGGGCACCGATTGCTCTGAGCCGAGTTTTGTTGCTGCCTATTGATTAATTGTCTTAAGCGAGTTTCAGTCTAACCTAAACATTTTTGTAAAATCAGTAAATGTAAGAAAACATTAATTTAGGCTAACTAAATTCACTGACGCTGCGTGCTTGCTTACTGACGCGTTTCTGTACAATGACTAATCTTGTAAGTTGCATGGGCGGAGACCTAGGAGGGGGACAGAGGGAACGGTCCCCCAATGGAGGTGTTGGGGGATGGCCCATGCATTTGCCCCCCCAATCACCCCAATCGTTGAGAGTCACGACTAAAAAAGGTCGTCAGAAATTTTGGCCGGCAAAAGATGCAAAATTGGAAATGTTTCGGCGACACTCAGCCATTCGTCTTTCAGTCCCCCCTCTGATGTCTCCGCCCATGGTAAGTTGTAAGACAGAATTTATACGTTGAAGCCCACAGTATTATTAGCCTACAATATGTTGATAGGCTCCTGATAGTTAACCTTTTCATACATAATTTGAGTTTTTGACTGAATTTGACGTAACGCTACTCGTCGGAATCTCCTCCGCTGAACGGTCTTTTAGTGCCCTGCGTCGTTTGAAAACTCATCTGCGCAGTACAATGCAATCAATAGGCCTGGATCTTCCGACTTGGCGTTGTTGTCACTTGAGAACGATTTTACAAATGACTTGCAACTGGACCAAGTTGTTAACGTTTTCATGTAAAAAACGAGACGTGGGATTTGGACTGTTTAGCGCAGGCACAACACATTTTATCTGCAGATACTACAGAGTTAACCACACTGTGTGACTGAGAGATAGGTCTTGAAACGAACTGATGTTTTGGTTTACCTGATTTATTTTGCCTATGAAATCTAAACATTTGCTGCAGGATGCAGCGATCTATCATTTGCGTATTTGAGACTGGTCATATCTTTTTGAGAGAAAAAATGCGTTAACCAGGGCTGTAGGCTACTGGTAAATTTTGAGATGAGTAGACGTTGACCGGGAGAAAAATCGACTTTTTTGGGTGGGAAATTTCTGATGATCCTTTTGCCCAAAAATTTCCCCATTTTCTCGTCCGAAAAAATCTAATGGTTTTTTTAGTCATCCGCCCATAAAATTTCCCATTTTCTCGTCCAAAAAATTTGATGACCTTTTTTAGTCTTTCGCTTCGAATGTCATCAAAAATACATCTAAACAGCCGCGTGTACCACGATTTACTCCCGTATACCCGTGTAGGCCTACCCTGGTTTCACCCGCGTATACCCTGGTTTTCTGGAGGCGAGTAGGCCTATACGATGCCGTTTTTCGCCGGAGTTAAGTATACGCCGTATACCCGCGTATGCCCTTGATTACAGCCCTGTGTTAACGGGTTCTATGACTTCTGTTTAGGCACATAATTATAAGGTATTTGGCCTATACATAGGACTTTTGTACAATTGTACATATAGCCCTAATGCACGCGTCACGTGGCTGTTGACAAAAGTCGCTCAACCGACACGCGCCCCTGTGGTAGATTTTGCACCGACGTTCCCAGATCCTTAAAAACGGCTCTGAACACAGACTGATCTTCCAACGACCTTTGCATCAATTTATATGGCGCCTCTTCCAAAGAGACCTGCTCGGAGGCGATACGAGTCTAGCCACAACTAAAAATGCGAGAAAGAATTTAGAATAGCCTACGTCGATAGATCTGGACTTTCTTTCTTTGTCTTACGCCTCGAACCAATTTTGGATTGCAAACATAGATTTAAAAAGTTAGGTCTTTTCCTTAGTTTCAAAACAGATTAGATCAAATTCCTTTTCACATTGTCATTGGACCTACAAGTAGGCCAATGTCTCAAATCTGTGAGGTTTCATAGCAAATTCGATGCATTCAGCTCCAAAACATAAATGCGCTAGAAGGCTACTTTAGGCCAAAATAAACTTTCAGGCCCTAGCCTGGGTTTTCTTAACCAGGCATGCGTCATTTTACTGTCAATGTTTACTGTAAAAGGTTACTTTAGGCCTAATTACACTTTCAGGCTCTATATAGCCTCGGTTTTCTTAACCAGACCTAGGACTGCGTCATTTTACTGTCATTGTTTACTGCAAGGGACATTCATTAGAGCTAAACATCAGATTGGATTGGCTACTTGTTAAATAAATAAGTCTTGCGCTATATCACATTTACTTATCGAAGTTAATCGACCGAGACTCAAGGTGCAATGAGCACGTGACGCTTTAGTTGCCTATCAACATATAACTTAGGCCTGGGATAAGTGAATATTAATATTTTAGTTTTTGTAATTTAGAATTAGTTCGATCGTTCGGGACTGGACAGATGCCTTTAACTAACAACGTTTTATTCGTCTCGAATACGTAATTGAGAGTTCAAGATTTTTATCCGATAGAAATTCATTCTCGAAAAATACGAGATTTAGCCTAGGCCTATATTTGATTGCCACGTATAAGATCTGCGCCAATAACGAAATCGAAAGCACTTTCGATATTAAGATCTGTATAATAACAGACAACCTAATGGCTGCGAAAGACGTAGACAGCGATAATGTTAAAAAGCAAGAACTCAACGATATAACAACATGTTGCATATGCACCGAAGTCTACACCGATCCGAAGGCTTTACCATGCATTCATACATTCTGCATGAAATGTATCCAAGAGACTGGACTCAAAGCAAACAAGGGACCTGGAGATGAGATGCCTTGTCCTATTTGCAGGAGGTTATTTAGGATTCCCCCAGAAGGATTTCATGGACTTCCTAAGAATTTCTTCATTGAGAGGCTGATAGAAGTGGAAAATCTTTCAGATCAGCTCAAGTCACCAATACCCTTTTGCGATGCATGTGTAGAAGAAAATGAAGAAGCAGGTAAGGAAATCCCAGCAGCTGATTCATATTGTGTTGATTGCAACCAAAAGTTTTGTCTGGAATGTTGCAGACATCATAGAAAGTTTAAATTGACGAAGCATCACAGATTGATACCAGTGACTGAACATGAAAGTGGCCAAGCTGTGGCGACACATTTAGCACCAAGTGTTTGTGAACTGCATGAACAAAAGGTTTTGGATGTATATTGTACTGATTGCAAAACAGTTGTATGCCCAATGTGCTTCATTGACGACCACATTAACCACAGAGGCTCACATGTAAAGAAATTCGTGGATGACTTTCGGAAACAGATCGAAAGCAATGTTGAAGCAATACATGAATACAGGTCGAAAGCTGAGATTAGAAAGTCAGAACTTCTGAAGGCGAACGAAGTTCTACAGGACCGAGTTGCGACCTTAGAATGTGACATCGAAAAGAGAAAAGAAGAAGTGAAACAGCTAGCAGAGAAACATGCAACTTCTCTTCTGCAAAACCTATGTTCGATAAGGCAAAGCAAAATGAAAGAAATTCAATTGGAAACAGATGATATTGATACATACTTATCGAGTTTAGAAACATACAATACCTACTGTCAGAATATAACGACTAAAGGATCAGCTAGCGACATCTGTCGCGCATTCTCTGACTTATCTTCCAGAGCAGTAGAGTTAGAACACCAGTGCAAATTTACAAATGAAATAGAACAGTCTCTTAATTTCTCCTTCAGAAAATCGGAATTCGAAACATTTCTGACAGGATCCTGTGACAACTTGATTGGCGAAATTCAAGGTAAGTGTTTTCATTATTTTGTTAACAGCATCAACAGCCTACGTCTTGCTCAAAATGTGATTAATCCCGATGCATGCAGTGGCGGCGCCAGACACTTTTTGTAGCCAGGGCATAGCCAGGGCAGTCATACAAGTGACCAGGGCAGAGGGCGGGTCGAATGCTCGGTAGTACGCGTGCTTACATAGGCCCACAATTCTGCGATGCCGTTTTTGCCATAAATCATAGGCCTACGTCTTACACTATTAGGGTTGGCTGATCAGAGGATAAGACAGGCGAAGCCATAAAACCAAACACTTTTTGACATTTGGAAAACAAATCTTGTAAATCTCATACATGGTGGACCATAAATGGCCCTCCTAAGGTTTTTGTCAAATATCTTGACCAGAAGTTTTAAAAGTTTAAATCAAATTTTACAGGCCTTAAGACCATTCATATATACGCACAGTGGCCAGATTTCACCACAATATTTCAAACAGAACAAAAGTCATCATTTTTAGTGAGACGTCACTGCCTATCAGAGTAAACGGCGATTATAGCTTTATCCCCAAGACCTTCCTCATGAAGTGTAGCCTATGAATAAAAATTTTGTCTGCCATTGACACATTGGGCGTTTTAATTTGATAGAATTCTCGATTTGATTATTTTTAATAATAAAATTATTAAACTGAAAAATTCTTTCATAATTTACCAGCTTGACACACTGCAGTCACTTGCTAAAATGGTGCCACAGCGACACAGCGACGTGCAGCCAGGGGCTTCTATCCCCCCTAAGCAGCCGGGCGCAATCCATCTTCTTCCCCCCTTTTCTGAACCGGTGACACGAAACGGAGTATCCCTCTGAAAGCTATCCGGGGGGGATGAATTAATCTATCCCCCTGATGGAATTAACCGGTCTATACTATCCGGGGGATAAACTATTCTATCCCCTTTTTGAAAAATGCGCATAGTACAAATATTTATGCTGTAGCCTAATCAAAATTTAAAGTGACTCTAAGAGTCTAATTGTTTTAAGTGTCCTAAGCAATGCTCAGATAAAGGCAACTCGAATTTATTTAGTGACTCTGAGTGTTCTTGAGAGTTTTAAATGTTTTAAGTGCTCTAAAAACAGGGCAAAACAAATTATCTATTAGGAATAAACATACCTGTTAGTGTCATTGTTCAACACAAGGCAGATGAAAATTAATTTGGAAAAAAATACACGCGGAAGCGGTTTTTCGACTCTTTTTAATTTGAGGGATACAATTAATACGGGGATACTCTATTTCGTGACACCGGCCTTCCTCTATGTATGCAATATAATATAATCTATAGCGCATGCCCTCTAGTGTGGGAATAAAGGTTTGTTTGGAGGAGGACAAACGAGCATCCAGCAGACGATCGCCGAAGCATGTATAGCGCCGAGAAGGGACCTGGTATGGCACCGTACACGGGGAGGGAATGTGCCCCTCCCCATAAGAAATTTTTGCGATTTCCGCATTACAATTTCAACATTTTAAGCTGTCCTCTTAGCAAAATTACTCTACTATTTCAGTGGAGGAATTGCTGCCAAAATTGGGCAGCCATATGTTTTGCATCCTTGATCAGTGTGCGCTCGAGAGGCGTTACATAAATTTTTAGAGCACAATGCAATACAATAAAATACAATGCAGGCATAAGCGCAACCACCCTATGGGACCCACGGGACGCGTCCCCCCAACTTTTGAGTGGTCCCCTAACTTTATTATTATGGTCCCCCCCAACTTTGGGACGTGATTCATTATGGTCCCCCAACTTTTAAGACGTGATTGCACCTATGAAAGTAGGTCATACATTGTGAGCCCACGTAATAATGATGTTGCTTTACTAAGTGTTCAAGGACCAAATTTGACTGTCTGAAATTTGAAAGATAACATTGGAGAAAAGCCATTTAGTTGTGCAAAATAGTATTTGTGTTAATATTATTTTAATTTTATTTTAATGATTGTATTATTTATTAAAATAATAAAAACATAACTATGATCATGTAATAGGAAATTTTTATTAAGGTATATTATAGCTGTTATAGCAGTTCATGTAATTGAAAAATGCAGAGAGTAACCTAACTAAAAACTCAAAGTGTAAACATTTTGCTAAAACTAATAGGCCTACGTACATTTTGTCCAGATTTATATGGAAGGGAAGTATTTTCTGGGGGATCTTCCTTCAAGTGATGCCTAGATTGAACGCTGCCCTCGATGTCCGACCTTCCCCCCCAACCGACGTGAATTATGGCTGTCTTATGATTCCCCCCTATTTTTCACTGGGCGCAAGCTGCGCCCGCCATGTATAGGGATAGAAGCCCCTGCGTGCAGCTATGCTGTTTCTTTTCTAAATAATAATAATCTGTCAATAACAAGTTTATTTTACTCCAATGATTTGAGATGCTACTTAATAAAATCGGTTTTTGATACTTTTTACTGGGTTATGTTTTTGAATTGTCAAAAAACAGTAGGTGGTCTCGCTAAAAGTGATACTTTTGTTATGTTTGAATTATTTTAATGAAATCTGAGCATCGTACGTAAATATGAATTGGCTATAGGCCTGTAAAATTTCATTTAAAAATTCATAATTTTGGCCAAGGTATTGGCAAGAAACCTAGGGATCTTTCATATGGCACACACTGTAGACTAATCTCACTGACTTAGTGAAACACTCCAAATCCTCTTCCGAGTAGCATTTCGAAAGCAAAAAGTTCAGCAAATAAAGTTACTGAGTCAGGTATAGATCTATAGGTCAATTGTTGACGCAAACGTTTACGCTTCATTTGAAAAACAATAAAGCAACAGTTGGGCCTATGCTGTTATATTAGACAGTTGTAAACGCATTGTGGGTAAACACTAAACAGCCACAGAATTGTTCCCATCCAGAACTTTTGCCCTACCAGAATTTTTGCCCAGCCAGAACTTTTTCCCTGCCAAAATGTCGCCCTGTCAGAATTTTGCCCTGTCAAAAATTTTGCCCTGCCAGAACCTTTGCCCTACCAGAATTCTGCCCTGTCAGAACTTTTGCCCTGCCAGAATTCTGCCTTGCCAGAACTTTTGCCCTGCCAGAAGTCTGCCATGCCAGAACTTTTGCCCTGCCAGAAGTCTGCCATGCCAGAACTTTTGCCCTGCCAGAAGTCTGCCATGCCAGAACTTTTACCCTGCTAGAGAGCGGACGGACGGACGTGAATAGTAAGAAAAAATATGCCCGAACAAATTCTGGCACGGGTAAATTTCTGGCAGGGCAACGACCAGGGCAACAGGCAGGGCAAAGGCTTTTTTGGCAGGGCATTTGCACTGCCATGCCCTGGCGTAGCGCCGCCACTGCCTAAATCTATCGTTACAGTTCACTTCCATAGAGAGCCTTCAGGACTTCTCAGAGGCATTGTGGACTGAGCTACCTTTTTTTAGTCATACATAGGCCTACGCTACTTTTTCTCCCTTTGCCACCTCTTCCCACTGTATATAGTCTATTGTTGAAGGCCTGTGCAAATCTCATGGAGGGCGCTTACGAACCTGATCGTTGGCCACGTCCATTTCCTCGCCAGAATAGCTGGTGCAAAATGATAAAAAAAATTTAAACGGGGTCATGGCCGAATTTGACCACTGGATCCGCCTCCTAGTTTCTGCCTGTGACTAAGGCTGGTGAAAGTCTCCCGCCGAAACAAAGTCCCCTGGCTGAAATTGGAATATTTTTCTCAATCAGAAGTATATAATTTTATATTTTCTTGTTAAATAATTTAGCAACGTAAAGTAACGGTTTAACCTGCTCATCTGTACGTTTTATGCGACTGCAGCCCATTTCACGCTGAACGGGGAGACTTTATTTCGTGGACGAAGGAAGTATTCTCTCCCCCGGAGACTTTATTTCAGAACGTGCTCTCCTGGGGTGGGCGCGAATTTATTCTGGAACAGATCCTCCTGGGGGAAAATCTGTTTCGAAATCAAGTTTCCGGGGAGACTTTTAGGGGAGACTATGTTGAACATAATGTATTTGGATAAGCATCTGATGCACCCTAGTTGTGTTCTTCTCGCTCTTTGTGCTTCATATTCGTTTGTTCCGAATTATCGATGGATACCGTCAATGCATCCTTGTTGTTCTGACTCTACCTGAGTGATGCTTGTGTCCCCAATGTTTCAACTGTTACTACAGTTTGCTTTTTCATGCACTATCATCATCGCCTGCTTAAGAAACATCTTTTGTGACGGAGAATCTTAAAATTTCCCAATGGTTTTAAATATTTTGCCAGATCAACTTCGATATGTATCAGATCCAGTCTTAATTCAGACCATCAGAACAAAAGCTGCAGAAGAGAAACAGAAAGCGATCTGGGGTTTGACGATTTTAGACAAAGAATTGTTTGTTGTGAGTGAGGAGAGTTCAGAAGTTGAAGTTTACGATTCGATGAAATTCAGTTTCAGACGTCAATGGAATTTGAAGGAATTGATTGACCCAGTTGATATAGGATCCTGCGAAAGAAAGAAATGTCTGTACATCATGGATTACAAACGCATTCGTCAGTCGAAGGAAATCTTGAGAGTTGATCCAAATGGAAAATTAATAAAGAAATGGTCAACAGGAAACGTTTGGGGTCGTCAGTCTGTTACTGATGAATCGAATGTCATTTTGAGCAATTTCGATACAAGCAAATTATATGAATATTCACCAGATGGACAATTAATCCATGAAATAAATCTTTCATCAGACGCAGATATTCGTTATTTAAACCATGCTATAAAACTGGCCAGTGATCTTTTTGTGGTCAGTCATGGCTGTCGTAAAGCTGGTGGTGGTGCTGGTGATGATGATCGTCAGAGAGTCTGTTTAGTGGATGCAGATGGAAAACTTAAGAAGTCATTCGGTGGAGAACGTGGATCTGCTGTCGGACAACTGAATAATCCAGTTCACTTGTCCGTCGACAAAAATGGATTCGTGATGGTCGCTGATAGATGGAACAGTCGAGTTCTTTTACTGGATTTAGATTTGCAATTTAAGAGAGAATTTATATTGAAAGAAAAACACGGATTGCGATATCCATTTAGGATTCTTCTCAATGATGAGTCCAATGGTCGACTGTTTGTGATTGATAACGAATGGAACTCTGAGGAAGAGACACTCGTGGATGGACGAATTTTAATTTTTAATTTTTAAAACGAGTAGCCTGATTTACAACAACAAGGAAAAAAATTAACGACTATAATAATTATATGAGTCGAGAATGACGAAAATAAGCAGTAGAATAGCCTAAAGAGATCGCGGCCTTGGTAAGCCTAACAGTAGCCTATGCCCTAATATGAACAGGTCTAAGAATGGATGGCAGGCAGTTTGCTGGAAAGTTGTAACGTTTCTAAAGCTTTGTAGACTATAGGCCCATGCTAATTAATTAATCAATTATGCTAATTGATAATCTAATTAAGAGGCTTTGCCTGCAGCAGAGTCCGTAACTTTCTGAAGCGTTCAACGATATTTTATTCTCGTCACTCAGCTTCTGATTTATTCTGTAACTTTTGTTAAAAATTATGACTTCTATAATAGGCTGGTTATGTTTTAGAAAATGTCACATTTTGCGCTTTCAATTGAATAAAAAAAAATACTTGCTTACTTATTTGTTTTCTGTTTAGACCAATATTGCGTGCAGGCAGATCAATCACGTTTTATAGCCTACCACTAAGTAGTAGTAGTACAATGTAGTACATGCATGCAGTCCCATATAATTAAAATACAGAAGATTAGTTTGCATTAGAACGATTTATTTAATATCTGGATTAAAACTTTTTACGACGTTGCGTAAGGGTGAAGAAAGCAAAATTTGTGACCTGCAAGTGCTTCAACCACAATAATAATAATAATAATAATAATAATAATAATAATAATAATAATAATAATAATTAATAATAAATAATAATAGTAATAATAATAATAATAATAATAATAAAATAATAAAATCCTGAAATAGCACCATACTGCTACCTAGCCTATGCTGAGCAATCTCAGTTGAAGTACGGTACATACATCATACAGTCTGGAGTTGGACCCCAACAGGGAGATCCTCTGGGTCCATTGCTTTTTTGCTTGCCATTGCAGCCGACACTAGTCAAACTGTCGTCTCCATTGGCATTTGGCTACCTCGATGACATCTCTCTGGGAGGGCCAATGGCGGGCGTAGAAAAAGACATTGAGACCCTAGAAAAGGAATGCGCAGATCTGGGTCTGACCTTTAACAGAACAAAATGCGAACTTATTGCTCAGGATCCTCAGCTAATCAACCACGAATCTTTCAGTCACTTTGCATACACCGACCCAGACTCAGCAACGCTGCTCGGAGCACCTCTTTCAACAGGCGCAACATTAAGTCAAGCCTTAGAAACACGAGCGGAAGAGCTAGACAAAGCTCTATCAAGACTTACCTTGATTGCCCGTCAGGACGCCCTGCTGATTCTGAGACATTCACTTGGTACTCCGAAATTAATCTACACATTGAGATGTTCTCCATGCGCAAATCACCCGATTTTGGAAACTTATGATAAAACTCTAAGGAAAGGTCTACAATGCATCCTGAACATTGACTTCACTGACAGGCAATGGCAACAAGCAACCTTACCCACCGGCTTAGGCGGACTGGGCATTCGAAGGGCGTCGTCGCTGGCACTTCCCGCTTTTCTAGCATCGGCCGCAGGCACCTTCGAGCTCCAGTCCAGCATCCTTAGCATGCTAGACAGTCAACCTGACATACACTACACGAACCTATCATCACTCTGGCAATCAACGTCCGGGTTGTCACTGACGGAGGTCTTTCCGTTGAATGTGCAAGCGAAATGGGACATACCGGTTCTGAATAAAGAGCTTTCGGAACTGCTCCTCTCCACCGCAGACCCGAGCGAACAGGCGCGCCTGAAAGCCGTGTCCTTTCAACACGCTAGCGACTGGCTACACTGTCTGCCAATCACTTCCTGCGGCCTCAGGCTCAGTGATGAGGCCATCAGAGTGGCGGTTGGCCTTCGTCTGGGAGCCAACATTTGTCAACCACACGATTGCGCTTGTGGCTCGTTGGTCACTGCTAGAGGCACGCACGGCCTTTCATGCACTCTGGGATTTGGTCGCGTGGCCCGACACGCAGCGATCAACGATTTGATCCATCGCAGCCTGATTAAAGCCGGATTTCCAGCGTTTAAGGAGCCACGGGACATGCTGCGATCAGATGGCAGAAGACCTGACGGCACGACTCTTATACCGTGGAAAGCTGGTCGGAGCCTCGTATGGGACGTGACTGTGGTTGACACTCTAGCGCCGTCGTATTTACAAGCAACGGCTGTCACAGCTGGAGCAGCAGCAGAAATTGCGGACAACAGGAAAACTCAAAAATACCAGTCGCTTTCAGTCACACATGATTTCGTTCCATTGGCCTTTGAAACTCTAGGCCCTGTCAACTCAAGAGGCATCGAATTGATTACAGATTTGGGTCGTCACTTAACGAAGGCGACTGACGAAATGAGAGAAACGTCTTTCCTATATCAAAGACTTTCGGTGACCATACAGCGCTTTAACGCGGTGGCCTTCGCGGGTGCTTTTGCTACAGTGTGATGACAATAATAATAACAATAATAATAGTAATAATAGTGATAATAATAATAATAATAATAATAATAATAATAATAATAATAATAATAATAACCCTCCCCATCAGCATGGGAGGACTAGGAATACGTAGGGTGTCTTCGCTGGCGCTTCCCGCCTTTTTGGCATCTGCCGCGAGCACCCTCGTCCTTCAGTCTGACATAATCGGAGTACTCGATTTTCAGCCGGACCCGCAGGTGGAGAAGCTGAAGGCGATGTGGCAGGAGGAACTTGGAATCAAAATCACAGAAGTCTTCCCAATTCAAATGCAATCTCAATGGGACAACCCACTACTGCAAAAGACATTCTCGGAACTATCCAACTCACTCACCGATAAATGCGACCAGGCGCGTTGGAATGCAATCACGACTCAGCATGCCGAAGACTGGCTGCACGCCTTGCCAATCACGTCTTGCGGTTTGAGACTAAGTGACGAAGCTATGAGGGTGGCAGTTGGTTTGCGCTTAGGAGCTAACATTTGCGAACCACATACATGCAATTGTGGCTCACTTGTCACAGCAAGGGGCGAGCACGGTTTGTCTTGCTCGCTAGGTTTTGGCCGTATGGCCCACCATGGTACACTGAACGATCTGATTTACCGCGCTCTTATTAAGGCTGGATACCCGGCCGCCAAGGAACCTCAGGGATTGGTCAGATCGGACGGCAAACGACCAGATGGAACCACGCTCATCCCATGGAAAGCCGGCAGAGGTTTGGTGTGGGATGCCACAGTGGTGGACACATTGGCACCGTCTTACCTTTCCGCTTCAGCCATCCGAGCCGGATCAGCAGCAAGCCTGGCGGAGGACAGAAAGAACCAGAAATACAGTGCTCTCCTTGATGCTCATGTTTTCGTCCCGGTGGCTTTGGAGACCTTAGGCCCAATCAACGACAAAGGCCTTGACTTCATCTCAGATTTGGGCCGGCGTCTAACACAAGCAACCGGGGAGCCCCGAAAATCAAGTTTCTTATTCCAACGCATTTCCATGACTATACAACGTTTTAATGCTGTGGCTTTCACAGGGGCTTTTGTTAAGCCTTTAATTGACATGGATGAGGGTGGTTGGACTCGTCCAAATGCACACAGCTTTTGCACTGTTTGACTGTTTGCGATATTTGTTGAATCAATAAAGGAATAATAATAAGAATAATACTAATAATAATAATAGTAATAATAATAATAATAATAATAATAATAATGATGATGATGATAATGATGGTTGTGGTGGTGATGATGATTATGATGATGATAATAATTACGACAATTATTTATATGGCGCAGTAACACATCCATGCCGTGACAAGGGATGCACTAGCCTATAATACGATAAATTTATTTTATAAAGCAGAATATCGCTGACGTTTAACACTAGGCAAAACTAAACTGTACAAAACTTTAAAGATAGCCTAATTATGCTTGTAAATAGAGTGGTTGTGCCAGTAGCATACACCCTTCCTTTCTCTTTCAAAAGCCTAAGACAGTCAGTGCCTATAATAAGATTCTCACGATACGTTTCTCTATCTAGGGCCATCGATCGCCATACCTAATTACACCGGTGCACTATTTAAGTCTTGTCGCTCAATGTTCTGGATGTGTGTATACCCTGCGGTATGATGAGAAACTGACTGACTTACTTACTTAGACTTAGCTCCTCCTGTTCCGATCGGAGCATTGGTCGACGCTGACGCAGAGACTATTAGGCTACACATACCTAGGCCTATAACGAATTGTTAAAACCAGTCCTTGGACTACTAATTCAGAATATGAGACACACTGCCAAACTTATAAGATGCATTAGTGTAACGTAGACCACCCTGATACCTAAGGCTTTAAATTTATTACCCCAATTAACTCTGAGCGAGCAGCCGATCTGTGGTATAGGCGTATTTCATATTCTGTAAGTTTGCATATTTTTTCAAATAACAGTCGACAGGAGCAATCCGAAGATCATACTTTTATACTTGTTTTGCATATAATTATTATACACTATTACTATGTTAACTGCATGCAGTTGTATTTTAAAATACATGTGGGCAATGCGACACCATAATTACAGGCCTATACTAGGCCTAAGACAACTGATGTAGGAATACGTGAAACTTAAAAGCCAGTCAGTATATAGGCTGACCAGTGAGCAGCCTATAGGGGAGGTCCATGGACTTGAGCACACGTGAGGATGACACTAGGCCTATAAATTATGTTCTCCCGTCCTATCCGGCTAGCTATTGCTATAAACGAAGCAATCACAAGAAATAGCCAATAATTATTACCACGAATGATAGATGTTCATAGTTAAGTTTGCTTTAATGACGATTTGCCTATAGCCTATAGATGCTGAACTTCGATTAAATGTACTGAATAACTCGAGATCCGCAGGTAGGCGTGTTATACAATCATGCGCAATGCATTTGTGCATGTAAGACCTGCATGCACGTGTTTAGTGTTATGCTGTCTGAGTGTCTGTGAAATGACTAACGAAATTATACCATTAGCATCTATATAGGCTACTTGGTCTATTTAGTTTTCTGTCAATCGATTTAACACAATCGTGCTTCGCGGCGCAAAAAGCATTATGTAATCTAACAGCTGTTTTAAAGCAGTCTAATAGTCATATGAAGTGGCGCATTAGGCAAAATAGCACAGCTGTGTTAGACATAGGCCTACGTACGTGATGCTTAATTGCCTTTCACGCATAAGCTTAAGCTTACAAACGGTTCATTGAGTATAAGAGGTGATGCGAGATGGGAGGATACGTCTGGCTTTCGTTGTTGACTGTTATCCTGCACCTTCCTGACTCTTCAGGTAGGTGAATTGAACTAAGCTTATAACTCTCAAATTAAAGCAGACCAGGATCTATAGACGATACGGTGCCGTAGTCTTTAAGCAGCCTTCGTTGACGTTATTTTACGAGATATAATAATGTTTTACCCCTCAAGCAAAAAAAGTAAGAGTAGAAAAACCGTTCCTTGACAGGCAGCCATAAGAATGAAGTGTTGGCGACTTCGTTCACTTAACCTCGGCAATTCCAGGGGCGGATCCAGGGTGGCCAATCCGGCCATGCCACCATTTAGAAAATTATTTATTTCTTACCAACCATTTTGGAGTGGCGACGTGCCCCCCATTCAGTTCGGCAAACCTTCAAAAAAGAAGTCTATGATGACTTTAGAAAGGTCATCAACTTTTTTTAACGGGGAAAATGGTATGAATTTTCTGGAAAATGGTCTATTTTCGCCCGAAATTCAGATTTTCCCGCGACAAAAGACCGAAAATTTTGCCCCCTTCGAAAAGTTCTGGATCCGCCACTGGGTAGTCCTATATGAGATTGGGTGATCAGTTCTCCTTCTCGACTTCTCATCTTACCACCGTCATTATAGCCGAGTTGGCCAGACGAATCAAAATCTCGTTGCCATATTTCTGCCCTGGTGAGGATTTCAATCTTCGACCTCTCGCCTCCTCTCAGACCTGCAGTAAGTTAACCACGTCACAGTCGCGTGCCCGACCCGCTCTCACAAGAGCAGTCTTAAATTTCATTAGCCTACATTATTTTCCAAACAGATGTCCTAACATGTGTTCAATGATATAATATATAGTGGCTTTAAGTCGGTTAGCAAACGTGTAATCTGTATTAGAATCTTGTTTGTCGTATAGGCTACTAGCCAGGACCAATTGCTCCACTGCCGTCGTTGGGCCTTCCTGAGAGAATTCTCTTCCCTCCACTCTGCGTGAGACTGTTCGTTCTGGGTCGCTATATCTACACCTCTCTCTTCTCTTGGGGTTCTCGCACTGGTAACACTACTGTATGACCATGATTGTGGGCAGCGCTAAATACATTACTAGGCCTGAATTATTGCATTACATTAGGCCTACATTAGAATCAACGCAATTTAACCTGAAACGCCTAGTTTCTCGACTAGTTTCCTCTAAGAAGCCGTGAATGTGCCCAGTGAGACAGACTCAAACAGCAGCCTAGGACTACCAAAGCGTAGTGGACATTTTGGCAGTAGGGGGAAGATTTTACTTTTGCCCAAAGAGAATACTTGACATTTTTGGCAGACCGCGAGTCGCCCGACATTTTTTCATCGACCACATTTTCTGATGACCTTTTTTAAAAGTAATTTTGATTTCCCAGCCCGAAATAACTGATGACTTTTTTTAGTCATTTCGATTCTTTTTTTAGTCATTTCATACAAATCTTCAGCAAATATAGCTGTTTTACTCCAGTGTGTCCGAAAAAGGTTTGTCCACGCCTGTTTTGTCCGAAAAACACATTTGCCCGAAATTTGGGGGGCATTTGCCCCTTCCTCTTGATCCCAGCCTCCTACACCTATGAGGCCTACTATCATCCAAAGTCAGCTTTCACCAGTCCACAACTCTTGCACTCAGAATTTCTGTCGAAACTTTCCAATCGGTTTCTTAATAACTTATAGGCTATCTTTGGACATCGTTTACCATTCCTTGTTCTACGCTTAATAATTATATTATGTAACATATTATGTAACTCAAACAACCTCTCATCTTCTCCCAGCGCATATGCGGTTCCTCGTTTGCAGTGAGCACATTATAATGGTTTTCAAAATTAATGTCACCTAGAGCTGCACCTCTTTCTCTCTAAAGCTGCCAATGAGCAAATTTTTTAACCTTTTTTTGAAGCTTTACATGTATATAGGTCTACTCGTAGATTCAACCTGAGCTATGGATTGAGCGGCAGCATGTGACCTACTGCATATTCAAATTCGCAGTTTTCGCACGTCCACACTAATCATCTCTTTCTAACCCAATTGCAAAGATACTACTAACTGACTAACTGACTAACACGGTCTGTTCTGAAGCGCTGAAATGTTACAACTGCACTGACCCACACAAAGGATCAGCTTGCTTCGGGAATCCGAAAACTTCATCGCCATGTTCGGGATCGGAATATACGCACTGTGGCGCTACATTATTCTGCGACGAAAGCTTCGGTAAGTGTAACGAATGTTACATTTTACGATTTAATTGCGATTTTTATATTAAAATTAATGGCGATTATATTGATTAAAATACACCGGGAGGGCCCGCAACGCTAAATTTATTATAATATTGTTTTCGCCGTGAAATGCACTCAAAGACCTGTTGACCTTAAACACGCAGTAATATCTAATAATAATTAGAGATACGCAGCGATACGCAGCAGGACATTTAGACGTGCGTTACGACATACCTGCCCGGACAGACTGACGTAAGCACTAAAATTTGCCGCCTAGTCTGAATTGAAACGAGGCTGTATGATAAAGTGGTCCATGTTAAAACATAGGCTGTCTGGCTTTCTAGATCAAAGCGAGGCTTAATGATAAAGTGGTTCGTATACTTTAGCGTTAGCGGAAAAACCCAAGCCTATACTTTAAGCAGGCCTTTGTCTAGTTCGCGGGTTTCGGCGGCAATCTCGCGTCAGCGCGTGTCTGAAATTCAGTCTTGTCCTGGGCGTCGTTGAGGTTGGATGTATTTGACAAGAGCTCCGTCGCGTGTGAAATTTGAGTAAGAAATTCGGTCTGAATCGTGGAATATTAGTTCAAATTGGAAGTAATTAGTTCAAATTGGAAGTAATTCGACATCGGCAACTACGCGAAACGTGGATATATCACTTTGGAATATATATCTCACTGGATTATCGAGAAATTATCTTTGCGCAATCGTGGAGTATAAGTTGCACCGTCAGCGAATCATTGCGTGGATTACACCCATAATTGCGTCGTTTCGGTGGATTAATACCTTGCTTCCCAGCTTCCTTGCCCGAGTTAAGGTATGTAGAAATTAAGGTAAACTGGGAAAAATTAGAGTTAATCGCCATTAAGTGAATTTTGGGACATTGTGATAATTTTCCAAGTTGTGAAAGATTGTCGATTGTGTAAATTGATACTTCCTTAGCATTAATCTCTATTTTAGTTGTGAATAAACCTGTTTAATTAAGAAATAAATCAGAGTCGTGATTCAAATCATGAGTGTTAGCCGTCCCACATCTCCGACATTTATGGAGTGCCCGAATGAAGAGGAGGGTCGGAAGTCACGTGCCTCCGAGAGGTCCAGAGTTAGTTCTGTCCTTGAATTGATGATGGATCGGTTAGATAATAAATTCTCGGAGGTGAAGAGACAAGTGGGTGCACTCAAAGGAGAAATGAAAACCCAAGTAGGCGCCCTTCAAGGAGAGATGAAATCCCAAGTAGGTGCCCTTCAGGGAGAAGTAAGATCGCAGGTAGGCGCAGTAAGTGCACTTCAGGGAGAAGTAAGGTCGCAAGTAGGCGCAGTAAGTGCACTTCAGGGAGAAGTAAGGTCGCAAGTAGGCGCAGTAAGTGCACTTCAGGGAGAAGTAAGATTTCAAGTAGGCGATGTCAGATCACAAGTAGGAGAAATTATGTGTCGCCTTGACCGACTTGAAACTTCTCCTACACTTGAAAGACAACTCGCTGTAGAGTCCAACACGAACCCAGACTACAGTGGGTCTGTAGTTACAACTAATACAGTTGTCGCGCCGATACACTCGAGCCATCCCTTGGTACCATGGAACGCGGATATGAGCGGATTTAGAAGGAGTCAGCGGTTAGCTACACAGCCCCGCGTAAATTATCATGAATATGACCAAAGGGGAAACCGGTCTTACGAGACCGAACGGATTATGGACCCAGTGTTGAAAGGTGGCCTGAATCGTGGGGAAGACCCTAAGACTCTACAGCGAGGCGAGTCACCCTTGCGGCCGGAGGTACAGGTTACTTTCGGACCGACAAGGGACTTCGCGACATAAGCAATTAAAATACGAATTCTAATGCTCTAGCGATAACTATAACAGGTAGGCATATATAGGGTCAATCTCAGCCATGGACGCCCGCATACGTTTCCGAACGAGGGGACAAAACAAAACGACCGCGGTCACATTTTTGGCAAAGGTTTGAAAAATGCAAAGCAGGAAAAAGAAAACATGAGTATTATTCAATGATAGCCTATGCAACTTTATAATTAAGTAGCATAATTATCATTGTATAATAGGCTACTCATTATTATTATTATTATAAGAGATTGGTGCACGACTGGCAAAAGCGGGGTGTCCTTTGGGCTGCTGCATAGCCGGCTATGGAACAATCATGGTATACGCCTCAATACGAAGTTAGCTGTATACCGAGCAGTTGTCCTTTCCACTCTACTTTATGGGAGCGAAACATGGACTGTATACGGCAGACATATAGCAAAGCTAGACCAGTTTCATCTTCGTTGTCTGCGAAAAATTGCTGGAATTAAATGGCAAGACATGATCCCAAACACATCGGTTTTGGAAAGGTGCGGGATCACCGGAATCGAGGCTATGTTGATCTCTGCACAACTGCGATGGTCCGGACGCATTTAATGAAAGTACACATGGAAATTGATCCAAGGTGCACTCGCAGCAAATCAGCTGTCGCCATATCAATAATGACATTTACTGCGTTATGAATATTCAACATTTACTGCATATTGAATATTCATTAAGTCAATTGGGTTGCGTTGGTTCGGTAAATAGCAGGAATCTGTTGTAAACAGTGATTTTTGTTAAACTCGCCGAATCTGCGAAATGACAATTCTGTGGAGAAGTGCCGCTATACCCAATCAATCATTCTTTAGATACTCTTACCCAGAAGAACGTTTCCTGAATGAAGTTGCACTAATGAAAATAATGCTTGTAAAAATTGAAGATGGTTACACGAAATAATCGCGTTGCTAACTAGAAGTTGGATTGATGAAAATGCTTCAATTAGCCTATAGATAGAAGTCGGATTTAGATTGACTAAAGTCGTCAGATTGTTAAAATTTTAGCGGTTGGACAGTGGCGGCGCTAGGGGGCTAAACCCCCCTAAAAAGGCCATCCATTTTTTTCCCCATGTAAAAATAATTTTTTTTACGATTTACCCCCTTTAGCCCCCCCCAAAACTGAAATCTTGGCGCCGCCACTGCGGTTGGAGTAAAGGAAACCGGAATAAGTATTTTCGTACCTGAAATTAGAAGCTGGATTGATGAAAATGCCCGACCCTAAATTGGAGCTGGATAGATGAAAGTGTCATGCCATAAATTGGAGCTGGATTCATGAAAATCTTTTTGATTAAATTGGAGGTGGATGGATGAGAATTTTCTTGCCTAACTTGGAGCTGGATGGATGAAAATTTTCTTCGCTAAGTTGTAACGATGGATGATAAAAAGCTTAAGAAATGGAAGCGAGATCAAGGCATTTTATATCTTAATTAGAAGCTGGATAAAGGTTTTTATATATCTGAAATAGAAGCTGGATGAATGATAAAAAGCTTAAGAAATGGAAACTGGATTGTTGATTTTCATTCATGTATTTCGACATGCATCCGCTTCCATTTCAGCTGGAAAGTCGATCCATCTTCTATTAAAGATATATAAATATACCTTCATCCAGCTTCAATTGAACATATATAAAAAATATCTTAATCTGGCTTCCATTTCTCAAGCGTTATTTTCGTCAATCCACCTATGGCCTAAGCTTCCGATTCTCTAGCGTTTTTCATTAGCCCAGCTTCCACTTCATATATAAAAAATACCTTATTCTAGCTTCCATTTCAGATAGAGAAAAAACTTATTCCAGCTTCCATTTCTCAAGCGTTTTATCATTAATCCAGCCTCTATTTAAGATATAAAATTACCTTGATCCAGCTTCCATTTAAGATATAAAAATACCTTAATACAGCTTTCATTTCATTGCTTTAGCGTTTTATCATTACTCCGGCTTCCATTACTCAAACGTTATTTTCGTCAATCTAGCTTCTATTTCACCTATAAGGAACCTTATTCATCCAGCTTCCATTCCTCGAGCGTCTTTTATAATTCCAGCTTCACTTCACATATAAAAAAACCTTAATCCATCTTCCACTTCACATATAAACGTACCTTAATCCAGCTTCCGTTTCAGATCGAGTAGTTCTGTTTTGAGGATGGTTGATCAAGGTGTTAGTTAGTTGCAGCTGTTTCTATTCACAGAATCTGCAGATAGGTAATATTATATAGGCCTATGATCCTATTTTGCAGTTTAGCGTCACTGTGTGATAACGAAGCTCACTAGCGACGCCATCCTTCTTTATTCAGGCATGGGACTGGTATTTGCAGAGTGCAACCAGTGACGGAGTTAGTCAGATGTTTTTGAAAGCATTTTAAAATTTTGTCGTTAGACACCCTATTTTCTTGTATAAAGTTTTTTAATAAACGATCTAATTTCCAACACGGATTTTACGTTCTAAAAATAGAAATCAACTGACTTAACTGCGCTTCGTTCATAAGAATCACGTTTTGTTCAAAATTTACTTGCACACGCCAACGTCACTAGATCACAATATTACTTTCATGCATGTATTGCGATGACTCTTTGCATAACGAGTTATATGCTTCTGGAAGCGAATTATTCCTAAAAATATGAAGTTCCGAAGCTCATTCGTATTTCTTACTTATGGCTAGAGGCCTAACATGAATATTCATTAGGCAGATTCAAGCTCATTGTCTGATTGGTTGCGGGACTCTCTTGGATCAATTTCCATGTGTACATTCATTAAATGCGGTCCGGACATGTTGCTCGCATGTAAGACACTCGAATTCCAAAGCAAGCTTTCTATGGTCAGCTGGCGAATGGATCGCGGTCCCAGGGTGCACCGTTCAAGAGATACAAGGACGACCTCAAGATGCATCTCACAGCTTGCGGTCTCAGAAGTGCACAGTTTGAGGCCGATGTGATGGACAGGATCGGATGGCGCAGGCTTTGTCGGACTGGAGTGGAGGATTTTGAACAGCAGAGGATGGAGGATGCGATGGAGAAGCGACGTAGGCGCAAGGCTAGCGCAGTTAATCCGGTGCAGCTAAAACAAATGGCGGGTGGACGGTTCCCGTGTGACATCTGTGGCCGTGTGTGTGCTTCACGGATTGGTTTATTCTCACACAGAAAGACTCACTGATGATGACGAGATCCGTCGAATCGACGGCTCATTCCATGATTATTATTATTATTATTATTATTATTAGCCAATTATTGGCTTTCAATAAGAACTATGTGCAGAATTATAGAGAAAA